>BMAO01034352.1:0-48467 GCA_019973975.1 Trichonephila clavata | reverse complement strand
TTTTAGTCAAGTGGTCAGTCTGACACGCGAAACCCCAAGTGTTCAGTTCCCAAGAAAGCTTGGTACTCTTTCATCGACCCACTGAAGGATGAAAGACTGAGTCGACTTTGCCCAGCCCGGGATTTGAGCCCTGGATTTGTGGTGTGGAAGCCGGATACACCACCACTCAGCCACTGGGCTATTGGCTGTAAGTAGAAATGGTTTATCAACGCCGCACTATAAATAAATACGAGGGCTAATGGCAACGGACAACGTAATTTTTAACCCCGCTCAAGTGACGTGGATAGCACCTGAGATGGCACTCCACTCTCCAAACTTCCATACCACTCGAATATGAGGGATTTGATCCTCGATGGATTTAACATCGATCACCCAACGCAGTGGGACTTCAGTGGCACAAGGGTTTGAACTCATGACTCCACCTACATCACTATAACGACCAAGTTACCGCAACCATTAGAAGTGATTGGAAACATCTGGTTTAGAAGTCCTTGGCCCATCATGGGCTGTCGCCCCATGGATGACGGTGATGATTCTGAGCATTGGCATAACTAGCCCTGAGGGGGCCCTGCATCAAAATTACTTAGGGCCCTTTTTGAAAATGGGACTATTGATAACATTTTATAATTTTTGGCTTACATATGTTGGGGTCCCTGTAGCTTGGGGGCTCCATATCATTGATACGGCGGCGGTAGTTACGCCTCTGATTCTCAGATAAGATGCCGAACAACAACAATCACCATAAATTCGTGCGCAGAGAATTAAATGCCCTAAAGAATAATATAGTTCTAGAAAAGTATTTACTAGAGACATCACAAGTGTGAATAACTTCCCGACACATTTCGAGTTCTAAGTTGTTTTCTGAAACATTCTCTTAAGATCTGTAGTGATGCAGCAAAATAAAGTTCGAGTTCAACTAAATCTTTAACTAGTAAAATTCTGAAATTTTTTTTTTTGAATTTAAAATTTCACTAGAATTAAAATTTTAGAGTTTATCACTTCTTTCTACGCGTAAATAATTTGACAATAGTGTGTTTCTTTCAACTACGTCAATAAATAACGCTATCCTGTGAAATAGCTGCTGTCAATTATGGATCTTACCAGCTCGTACCTCTTGTTAACTAATCTTTCGAATGCAGATCATAATTAGATAAGTGATTTCAAGGGGTACAAAGGGATGCGGAAAAGTATAGCTTTCTATTTTACCTGTTCTGAAAATAATAAACATACATTATGGAAAAAATTAGCATATGCGTAGATACATGCTTACCTTATTTTTTGATATACTTGCCTTGTTTTTTCAGGCATCTATCTCATCAGTAAATCAAGGAATTGAAATTCTTGTATAAAAAATGTGTCCTAATATGTCAATAACAAAGTCATTAACAAGTCTTTCCAAAGTTAAAAAGCGTCTATTGCAGCTCATTCATAAAACCGGGATTGTATACTGCAGTAATTCCATAAGCTTCATATAGGCAGACAAACCTTCAGTACCCTGCAAAATGAATCGCTATCTTCACTTGTTTGAACTATTTGCTCAGTCTGCTGCTTATTTAATTGGATACCAAATGCGTACGCATTCATTGTTCTAGATCAAGGATGTTAAACTCAAAGCCCAACTTGGGCCAAACAAACAATATCTTACTTTAGGTGGACCGCAAAAAAATCAATATTTATAGAAACGCAAGTCTTATTTCGAATAATACATTATAATAAACACATATAAAAGTACACACATAAAAATTTAATGTTTGCGTCCTGATACTTTTTTACTTCTCTGCTACTATCTTTCCTATTTTGGAAGAAATTTTGCTCGCAATGATTTCTTTCAAAACTGACCCAAGATGAGCGTCATTAATACAATTTCTAACAAAAGATTTACTTTTCTTTCATAACTTAAAATAACTGCTCGCGCCGATAAGTACTTCAAAACATGGAAAAACTTAATGTACGAATTTTTGGGTATTTTCAAAAGGGGCTGGTAAATATTTGTAAAATTCAGGCACACTCAATGAATTTGGCCTTCAAATTTGAGTCGCACTTAATTTCGATCATCTCAATTTGCATACGGCTGGATACTGAGTCTATATTTTTTGAGAAAATCCAAGAAAAAAAAATTTGTTATCCAAAGAATTAAAATAATTAAATCTTGTTTCAAATTCAGTTTTAAAGTTTGAAATTTTTTCTGCATATTTTTGATACTTTGCAGTATTATCTAAACTTGATTTATAAATGTTGCACTTCAAGAAGTGCGTTTAATCTCCCCAAAGATTATATGTTATTTATGTGCCGATATATTGGTGGCTACAAAAACGTCCGTTGCGGGCCGCGAGTTTGACACCCCTGTTCTAGATGGAATAAACTACATAGGAACTTTACGTGTAAAACACTATTACTACTTACTGTCAGTGATGTAAATAGTCTTATTTTCTTTTGATATAATCTTGTATGTTAAACGGAGAGCAAAAAAATATTACTACTAAAAACTTTAGAGACGCAGTATCAAAAAATATATTAAGGTATCCGAATGGTTGCGACAAATCTTTTTTTAAAAAATGAAGATATGTGGATTTTTGCGTTGTTTTTAGATTTTTTTAGTGTATTTTAAGAAAAATATGCTAAAATTAAGAAGAAGAAAAGAAATTATTATAATTTTTTTATTGAAAACAATGATAAAATCCCCGTGCACCACAAAGTATCACACAGGGCTCACAGAAGTAAGTATTAATCACACAATACAAAGGAATACAAAAAAAAAAATGAAGAAAAGAATAACCCCTTGAGGTTAGGAAGCATTACAAATACTCATAAAAAAACTCACTAAACTTTTTAAAAGTACTTCTAGTGGAAAGCAGTTGAGGAAGATTCGGAGGCCAATTTACATTAAGTCCCTTGAATGCCCGTCTTACGATATATTCCGATCTCTTTCAAACTTGGAACACAGAAGGAACACATGTTCTACATTTTCCTCGCCACCAATATCGCAATCACAGGAAGATGACGGAACTAAATTATTATAATTAAAATGTGTGGAAAAAAGGGTAAAAATTGACAAAAAATTAAATAAACGTGGTCCATTCTGTACCAAACGTTTATGAATAAATTTTCAATTTTGATGTATTGCTACGTTATTCATTGTCGGAATGACCTTCAGATAACAGATATTTTAATTTTCACAAAAACTAGAGCCCTTTATCTCAATTAATATATGAATTGCTTAAAAAAACAGTGATTATATTCACATAAGGGACTGTCAATTTTGTAATAAAACAGTGATTGATAAATCTGAAAGCTAAAACACTCCTACTATAATACAGAACTTACACACAAAATTTTAGTTCATTATTTTCAAAACTTTTCAGCAATCGCTGGCCCTGTTTGACTATTTTCAAAAAGTCACATTTCGAGGAAAACGCGTTTCAAAGAATGACATCTTGGTTAAAGTAATGGCATCTGCTTATACTAAAAAACTTGTAGTTTGGTTCTAGTGAACGGAAAATGCTAAACTTCGTATTTTTATAAAGCTAATAAGATGGCCTATAAAATAAAATGATAAAAAAATTTGTCAATTTTAGGGTAGTCAGATACCTTAACTGCAAGACAAGCGGTTGATAAAAGATAATGTCCGTAAAGGACTTGAAAGAGTTCAAGTGTCAAAATTACCCATTTTTAATTAAGAAATTCACTGTACTAATGAAAAAGTAATGCTTTTCGTTTTTATCGATTTTGTTGATGTAATATTCTGAGGTTTGGTTTAAATCAAACAAAATGTGGCGCGAACAATTTTAATAAAAAATAAATTTGCGGTAATTTCTAATCTCAGTCGCTAATGGAATGTGATCTTGATGTTATAAAATGTCATGAAATTTACTCAGTACATTTTATGTAACTTTAATGAGGATTTATTTCCACTTTTATTTAAAATAAAGAGTAACAGACGAGTGCTGATTGCTCTTTTTAAAGAATCTTTTTTATTTTTTATCTTTTCCTTTTAAATAAATCCAAACCAAAACCATTTTTAAAGTGTTTCCACTCCTTACATTTGGAATTTTATGGCGATATTGCTCAAAGCATGCATTTTAAGGAATCTCCATCTAAATCCGAAAAAAAAAATATTCTTTTAAAAAGAAAGAATGCTCATTCAGAGATGGCTCTGAAAAATGTAACTTTTTTCCGTCTGTGCAATTTTTACATAACTAAATCTCATTTTTGAATTTGTTTTCCCATAAAATACAGGGGAAAAAAGACGCCTTTTTTTCTAAAAAAAAGAAATGTTTATTTTCTAAATTACAGCCTAGTAAAATTAAAATTTGATTCGTTTCTCTCTTTTTTTTACAACGTCGCATTCTGCTATTCGGGTTTTTCAAAAATAGAGAGTGATTTTAAAACTTGCGACAAAATCGCTCGACAGAATATCCTCAGATAATTAATTTTTCCAATTAAAAACGAGTGTGTTAATTAGGCATCTACCTTTCCTCTCACTTGTTTTAATTAGATTCCATGATTGAAAGTAATTTTACAAAAAACAATTTTCTTAAAAAAATTTAAGCCATGATTATTGTGAATAATAATTTTGATGCTAGGCTGCAAATAATAACTGTTGCTGAACAGCTTAGGATTTTTTTGAATCATTTGCGTAAATCTCGGACCTTTTATTATTAGAAAGAATTGGGAGAAATGCATTTAGGCAATAAAAATATGGATTAGTTTATTCTAAGGAAAAATTTAATTTCGTTATACTGGATTTTTACAGTTTTGCAATGCTTATACATTGTGCAATCAATAAATAAACCATGGCTTCATTTTAGAAAGAAAAATAAACTTATAAAAACCTTTATTGTGAGATTTTTAAAATAACAAGTAATATAAAAACATTTTTAAGTCAATTCCTACTTTGAATGGAGGAATGCAAAGTATTTTATTAACGGTTGAAAATTTTAACGATATATATATATATATATATATATATTGTATATATAGGAAAAGAGTGAACTAACAGAAGGAATTAAAAAAGAGCATGATTTGTTTGCATTGTTGTAACAATACACACCTGGTTTGGCAAATTTGGCTGAAAAAACCGGTTTTCGACGCCAACTTTTGTCATTGTTTTAGCCGTTATACTGTAACAACAATGGAGACAAATCTAAGTTGGCGTCGAAAACCAGTAATGAATTTAATTTAATTAACCGGTAATTAATGAATCAATATTTGAAAAAACTTTATTAACATCGAGTGTCATCCATTACAAGTTTTAAAAAATTATTTGAACTTGATTGGATGAATAGAAAGTATTTTATTAACGATTGAAAATTTGAACAAGATATATATATATATATATATATATATACAGAGAGAGAGAGAGCTAATACTAGGAATTGAAAAAACAGAATGAGTTTATACAATATAAAATGAACATGCATTTTTGTTGAAAATTGTTTAAGTAAACAATTTATGAGTAAAATTCTCACTTTATAAATTTGTTTCTAAAAACATTTTTATTAAGATATTGTTTATGTGTACGCAAAACATATCGTTGTTGCCAAGTGTTTCTATAGTGCCCTTATTTAAATTGTATCTTTAAAGAATTAAAGAGCTTTAATATTTCATCGGTTAAAAATACTTAAGTGAACATAATTACCAATACACACCAATGATTATGGCTGCAATAGTCAAGTGTTCATGGGCATGCATTAGCTCTTTGGTTCGAATCTTGGCGTTTCTAAAGACCAGTCGTGTACAGTGACTGACGTATGTTAACACTTTCGTAGGCCTTGGGAAGATTACTTCCCATCAACATGATCTTACAAAATTCACCTGTAAAAAGCGCAAAACCCATTATAATATATTGGTCTTGTTTTTATAACGATGGGAAGACTAATTTCGGCTTCAGTTTTGTGCTACTACACATAATCCAGCAACTGTGACATCTATAAATCGGACAAAAAAAGATGGTGCGAAAGAAGAAATACCTTGCCCAAAAGCGGTCGCTGTATATAACGACGTCATGGGAGGGGTTGATCGCTTCGATCAAAGAAAAAAAAAGATACCAGATAAGATCTGTAAAATGGTCGCATCGTATTTTTTCTGAATTTCTGGTCGAAATCCAATTAATGAATTCTTGGCACAATTTGGCTATCTATGGCCACTGTGTCTATGTTACCTCTACAAATCAGTTAAGATATCGGATAATCTGTTTACTAGGTTGACCCGTTAAAGTGCGGAAAATTGTTTCTTTTCTCAAATTACCTAAGTAATCTGCACATAACCTCTATTAAACACTCTTTAATCTGCACATAACCTCTATTAAACAACCTGTGCGCATAACCTCTATTAAACAACCTGCACATAACCTCTATTAAACAATCTGCACATAACCTCTATTAAACAATCTGCACACATAACCTCTATAAAACACTCCTTAATCTGCAAATAACCTACTAGGCACTCGTTAATCTGCACATAACCTACTAAACACTTGTTAATCTGCATATAACCTACTAGACGCTCGTTAATTTGCAAATATAAGCTAGGCCCTCGTTAAAGTGAAAATGAGATCTTTTATGGAACAGCAACACTTCTATACACTTAAATTAAATGTTGTTTATTTATTTTTTGATATCTAAAGAATCAAATAAATACAACACAACACGTTAAAGCAACAAATTAGATGATAAGATAGATGATTAGATAATTAACACATTAAATTAAATCAATTGAAAATTTACAATACGAAGAATCCAATAACTTAAAATATTATTGCACTTAAAGAAATGAATTTGCAAGACATAGGATCAAATAATGCTTACTTATTAGTGCAATCTAAAGGTTGGTGACACTTTGAATTGCACATAACAATTCGTTTTTGCGAAAAGCACGCCTACTTGAGGTACATTTAGATTTTCAGCCTCATTTTTCGAAACCCTGCCTTTAGTTCTTCGCCTGTTAGGATTCGACAACCAATAATGTTGGGTCTTAGTCGACCGTGCAATTTAGTGAGCTATAATTTGTGTGGTTGCGATTGTTATATCGCTATGTGCAGGATAGTTTGTAACATTAGATCTCCTCTCCCAGGTTAACGGTAACATATATAAAACAATCCAATCGGCTACTTGTATTTACTTACAGTTCATATATTCACCAAAAGAATAAAAATGTATGTCACTAAATTTTCTCTTAAAAATGCTGAAACCCACTTCACAGACCGGATCTTCCGCTACTGAAGGATATTAATAGACAACGTACACCAGAATTGCATACTCTGAATATTTTAACAATTTCATTGCCTGTCAGATAAGAAAAAATAAAAGTAAAAACACAATTTTTATTCAAAATTACACACTCGAAGTCGCATTCTTATTGCTTCTCATTTTTTATAACGTGATATACGCTCTAGTTGAATTGCTAAAAAATAAATTTTAATTTCGGTGTAGTTTTAGATTAAATATGTTTCGAGATAAGTATTTGTTGTCGCCGTGATCGTATAGTGGTTAGTACATTGCGTTGTGGCCGCAATAACCCAGGTTTGAATCCTGGTCACGGCAATTTTATTTAATGAATTTTTATAGTATTCAAAAAGATTGAATGGATCTGTCTAGTTTATTGAGAACTTTTTAACTTTTGTTCAATGATATAATTAATAGTTGTATATATGTGTTAATGGTCGTGAAACTGAGATAAATAAATTATAAAAGAAACCATTAAATTGAACCACAACTTTATGAATTCAAAACAGAATTTTGGGAGTTCTATCACAAACAAAACAAATGACATTTCAAAATGAATTTAATATTGACTTACATCATGAATATGAAATCATAAATGTATAAAACCGTAGTAGAAGTTTTAATATGTTTATTTCTTCTTGATCAAAATATCAAGAATATTTATACTTGGGCATCGGTTTGGCTTAATTGAACTCTAACAAAATACAAATGTTACTTTTCTTTAAATAGTCTCTTTGCGCAGTCATCTAGAACTTTATTACCTTCAAGTATTTACTCAGGATTTCTTCTGAGCCAAATACTATCCTGAGCCAATACTATCCTGAGAATACTATCAACTTTACATCTACCCCTTATCAGGGACGTCTTAAGACTACTTGAGGCCCTGGGCCCCTACGCAAAAGTAAGCCATGGAACCCTACGCAAATATAGGCCCTGGGACCCTACGCAAATGTTGGCTCCCCCTATGACCTATTAAAGTAGACAGTACACAGAATATGTTGTTAAATATTGGTACAAACCCGAAACAAATAAATGTGTATGACTTACAATCACACAAACCGGCTCTACCAACTCCCTCCTCCCTTTTGACTGAATGAGTGGGGATAGGACTGAACTTAGACATAGAGACGACGGTCATCACTTGTAGCCAGTTAAGATACAGTCCGAAATTCCTAGTTTTTCGAAGAATACATCCACAAATAACATTTGACCCTCGAAATTATTCGATTCACGATCTTATTAAGGTTGAGTCGAGAACGCGAAACGAGGTCCCCTTGTGGTGGAAGCCCTGGGCCCATGCCTTAAGACGTCCCTACCACTTATTACTGTACTAATATCTTCTGGCACTTCATGGTACATTCAGGTAATCCCTCTTTCTGTCCTCATTCTAATGCACGAGGGGTGGTCCAAAAAAAGGTTTGCAAGCAGCAGCAGTATTTGGAAAGTAGTAATCGTGGATGGGAACATTGTTACTCAGAATGGACAAAGATGACGCTTGTTTTACAGCGGTTGTGCGAGCAGGTAGTGTAGTACTCAGAGCTGTAAGAGCAACAGTAATCGCAAGACGTCTAGAAAAGTGGTCTCGTACAGAGGAATGTAACCCTGATACGTTTTTTATGGGCCAAGAATGTGTCCCCATCTGACATTCACAGACAAATCGTGGAAGTGTACGGGGGCGAAGCAATGAGTAGACAACAGGTAGCGAAATGGTGTCGTTCTTTTGAAGCCGGCAGAGAGCAAGTGGAAACTGCATTATGGAAGCGAGTGGTATCCCATACAGCTCTCCAGTCTCAGGAATTGCTGCAAAAGTTTAGGTGGGAGATCTGAAGTCATCCCCCATGGCTCCCAGTGACTATTTCCTTTTTTCCAGCATTGAAGAAACACTTATCCGGAACGAGGTTCCCTTCAGACGGTGATGTTCAAACAGCTGCCAAAAACTTGCTCAATGACCAGGTACCTGATTATCACCAAGACGGAATAAACAAAGGGGTCCAGCGGTCTGATAAATGACCAAACAGATTTGGTGACTATGTAGAAAAGTGACCGCCACATGTCTCTTAATTCCCATTTGTATCTTGTATCGACTGTTGATAAATAATTTTTCATTCGTTTTGTAAACTTTTTTGGATCACCCCTCGTAGTTCCTAAGTGTGACGTTAGTAAACACTCCCTCTCTTCAGACCTGATTATATAGTAATATCTCTTTGCATAAATAACAATTCCTTACGAGGATGGTTCTCAAATCAAGCAATGGCCTAAGGGAACCCCAGAGATTCTTTCCTTCTACAGTGACTCAACAGCCCATGGTGGGTCTTGGCCTTCTCAAGAAGCCTTTTCCAGGCTAGACTTTTTCCTGCTAGTGTTCTCCAATTCTTAGTTCTTAAAACTAGGAGATCCTATTCTAGGTCATCAAAACCCCAGAGATTAGTTAAGGGAAAGTATTTCTGGGAAACCCAAGAGATTAGTTAGATCGGTATACGTGCAAGTATCCGCTATGTTTTCAGATATGCAGATGAAATCATTGTCAGTTTTTATTAGTGTTTCTTGAATAATCACATGAATATATAGTTTATTTTTTGTAATTTATTCGTTATACACATCTCTACTTAATCAAGTACTAAAAAAATTTAAGCTTTTTGTCAATTTATAACTAGATATTATTGCACGTTTTAACCATACTTATAAAATGCGCCTTCATATATTAGGCGATTTTTAGAGCCCCTGTCAAGCCTAAATATACAAATGTAGTACAACGGACATGAAGTTAACTCCTACTTTACAAAGGTGTGCAGTTTTAGTCCTGGTGCTTTCATGAGCTCTAGTTTTTCCACTAACGCTTAAGAATTCTTTCCCTCCAACAAATTGTAGAAGGCAAGAATACTCATGTATCTCCGAAAACAAACAAAAAAAAAAGAATTTTCAAAGGAAAAAGAGAATGAAATCTGCTGGAAAAGAACATAAAAGCAAACAAAAAGCTTCCACACCACGTTACTAACATTCCAAGACGTCTGTTCCGACTAAGGCTAAGCATAGTAAAGAGAATGTGGAAGAGAATGATTCGAAAATTTCTTTTTTCCCGCCTCTGTTTGCGTTGATTTTTTTTTGTTACTCTTGCTCTTTCCTTTTTAACGCTTTTTTTCCCGAATGGTTCTCTTTTTAAATCGTTTGGACTAGTGCACAGTTTTTTTTCACTGGAATGACATCTCACGTGGGTATCGAATTCCATTGTCTCTTCTCCTCTACGTCATGGGTTATTCTCATTCGGGTGAAGCAGTCACGCAGTTTTGTGAATGAATTTCACTCCAGCCCGTTGCTTCTCTATATTCGACGGGATATATGCAATTTGTTTGTTTATGTGACCCACCTCAGGGATCGTATATTTGGATTTCAAAAGAAACGCATCGGTCCATTCCTTCCTTTGGAAAGATACTCGTGGCCGCCTAGTGGTCATGGTCACGGATTTCTGGCCAAAGTGTCATGAGTTCGAGCCTAGTGCCCCTGAAGATCCTGTCGTGGCCCGAGGGTCGTGGGTGTTAGAGGGTTCGGAGAAGAAGCAGACGATTTGTTTAGTACATTTTAAGAAAAATATGCTAAAATTAAGGAGATAAAAGGAAATTATTATTACTAAAATGGGTAAAAATTGACAAAAAATAATATAAACGGGGTCCATTCTGTACCAAAACATAAGCAAATTTTCAGTTTTTCAATTCTGGTGTGTTGCTATGTTATTCATTTTTGAAATGACCTTCAGGATAAGAGATATTTTAATTTTTACAAAAACTAGAGCCCTTATTTTAGTTATTATATGAAATTGTTTAAGAAAACACAGATTATATTCACATAAGGGACTGTAAATTTTGTAATAAAACGATGATTGTTAAATCTGAAGGTTAAACTACTTTTACTATTATACAGAACATACACAAAAAATTTCAGTCAATTATTTTCAAAACTTTTTTTAGCAATCGCTGTCCCCGTTTGAGCATTTTCAAACAAAGACATTTCGAGTAAAACGCGTTTTAAAGTATGGCATCTTGCTTAAAGTAATGGCATCTGCTTTTACTAAATTCCTTGTAATTTTTGTTCTAGCGAACGGGAAAAAATAAACTTGGTAATAAGAGGGCCTATAAAAAAAACGCATAAAAAAATTTGTGAATTTTTGGCGAAATTCACAATTTTAGAGTAGTTTGTTACCTTAACTCTGGTAGCAATTTAAAATCCTAACACTTAATCTGACATATAAAATTATTGAAAATCAGTTAGCTTCAGTCGGAGCTTCTTGTGACGATCCTTCTAGGACATTGATAGCTCGGTCAGCTTCAATGATATTTACTTCCACAACTCCTGGTGGATTCTACGACGAATATCAATTTCAGGACGCGTGACCTGCCAGTCGCAGTTCACCTTCTCTTATTCTTAGATTTCACGATTAACGATTAACCATTCACCTCACATACCTAACGTCAGGGTTTATACTTACTTTTGCATAAAATCAAGTCATCCCTATGGAAAGCGGTTTTAAACTGAAATCACAGTTAAAGAATAGTTTCCTCAAGAGGATTGTAGAAGAACCCGAATAGCTCCCATTACAACCCATCGCACAGAGGGGCTGATGTATGTTAAATCATGTTGTTGCTGTTGCTAATGCCACCTGTCTGACGTAGTCAGATCAAGGTCCACGAAATTCATCATGGCATCGGGCTATATTGTACGCCTGTCGTTAACCTAAGCTTTGAGCCCCATGAAGGTGATAGTACGTTTTCGCTCGGTACAACACGATAGATGGCAACACCATTCGGACCTACTGGTTTAACGAGCACGTACTCCGTGTGTACTCGGAGGGCTTTGGGTGGCGTCGGGCATTGAACCCAGGCTTTTCGGACTGGAATCCGATGCTCTAACCACTAGGCTACCCACGGCCTCTGCGTTAAATCATTCAAGCTCAAAGTCGTCCCGTTTGCGAGGAGTTTGGAGAGGGAGAGCGGTGCCACTTTGGTGTCACCTTCGTCACTTCACCAAAGCTCAAAATTACGAGGTTCGTTGCCAACAGCCCTCGTATTGCGTTATAGTGCACCGTCTCGCACCTTGCAAATATATAAATGAAATAAAATTAAGCAAAATCGTTATATTTGTAAAAAAAATATATAATCAGGTAGTGATACTGAAAAAGATTATTCTTCCTGGGATATTAGATGGTAATTAGAAAGCTGTTATATCTAATCTGATTAATATTTAACAGGTTTTTTTTGCAAGATTTAACTTTTTAAGATAATCCCGGTTTCTTACTTCAAATAACGGTTTAACACAACAATATGTTTTTTTTAAAATAACACATTTAGTAGTAATTACAGGAGGGATAATTCTGCTTATTATTTTTTTTTTTGGCAATAGAAAATTGTGACATATAATTTATAGAATCGCTTGTAATATTGAATAATTGACATTGCCGTTAATAATCCTAAATCATTTCACAACAAGATTATGAAAGAAAGAATGGCGAAGTCTTGGAACCAAGAATATCTCATTTCAAATAAAAGGAGCTTAACAAAGAAATTTTTTTCCAACCATTTTTAATAAGAGTCTGACCTGCCCATCCTTTTTATAAAACTAATTACAAAATAACCCAATTTCTAACTGGTCATGGCAACTTTAAAAGCCACTTGAACAAATATAATTTATTTCTATGATCTTCCCGTGATTGTGATATTGGTGGCGAGGAAAATGTAAAACATGTGCTACTTCTGTGTTCCAAGTTTCAAAGAGAACGAAACATATACTAAGGCTGGCTTTCAAGGGACTTAATATAAATTGGCCTCCGATTCTTCAGCAACTTGTTTCCACCAGAAGTGTTTTTAAAAAATTCTGCGAATTCGTTGTGAATATTTGTAATCCTTCATAACCTCAAAAGATTTTTTCCTTCATTCCTTTGTAAAGTGTGCTTAATACTTACTTCTGTGAGCCCCGTGTGATACTTTGAGGTGCATGGGGATTTTATAATTGGTTTCAATAAAAAAAAAATAGTGACCATCCTGCCCATACATGTGTAGCATGGTCATACGTTAGATGGTAAAAAAGAACGGACAACCGTTGAAACAGGTGTCTTATCTATATTTCGCTTTGAAGAAGAGGCCACATGGCGTGACTCTTCGTCTAGGGTTTCGGTGAAGAAAAGGGGGCACCAGACAGCTAGCTAAGAAGCGAAGTTATATTACAAAGCCTTCATCTTTACGGAAAACAAGATAGCTTATTCCATATAGCCTTTCTGTAGATATTACGGAAGCTTACAAAAAAGAACAAAGAAATCTAATGGACTTTTTACGGACGGAATGAAGAATCCTAATAAGATATTACATGAGCTCAACAAGTTAGGCTTGACATAGGCAATACACTCCCTTCCGGTTCAAATCTTAATTAATTTTTGTTTGCCTTTTTCAATACAGGATAATTCATAAATTCTCTCCAAAGTTTCGGAGTGCTGTAATAAAAAAATTAAGTCGAATAGAGCAAAAAAGAACTTAAGAAAGAATACGGAAATAATTGAATTTTTTGTTTATATATTTTACAGGTATTCTATATGTGAACTCTTAGTCCCATAGCATACAAGCATGCCATAGTTCAGTTTCTGTCAGTCTCTACTCAATATGATACTATTAACGTTATTGATAGCACGCGTTATCATTTACCTTATTATCTGTGTCATCGGAAAGCTCGAATTTTTACATAAGACCAAAGTTTTCATTCAAAGGTTTCCAAGAATCTGAATCAAAGCACATCCTGAATACTTCGGATTAAGTGAGTGAGTGAATATTGACGTCGCACTGTTCAGCTACTCCAGGCTTTTGGTGACGGACCTCGTTATTATGAACCATGGTCAAGTGAGGAGAACGACACCTGAGCTGGCACCCCTTCTCCTAACTACCACACCAACGGGATTACGTTTGAGCTCTCGACAGGTTAAACGTGCATCACCCTCCTACACGGCGGATCTTCAGCGGTACTAGATTCAAACTCCTGACACGCCTACCACGAGTCCATTACTTTGACCACTAGACTACCGCGGTCATACTCCGGATTGAAAACTAGAACACTGAATTCCATTTAAGCACGGATTGGCAGTATTTTTCAACAAAAATAATATGTAACAAAAAAATTTACTTTGTGCTTACCTTTTGTGGTTTTGTTCGTTAAAATTTTATAGAAGCTATTGAAACTCATTATTTCTTTTTTCTGTTTGATGCATGATGGGAAATCTCGCATTGCTTGCTTGAAATAACCTTTTTTTCTTTACCATATGGATTAAACAACGTTTATTTTGAATTCTTTCGCAAAGGTCATTCTCATAAAGATAAGCTTAAGCTAAAAATGTTTCTGGTTTAGGTAATGAATAAATTTTGCGCACGCGAACTTCAATTCAAGGTAAATCACAGCAAATTCTTTAACATGGCTAATTTTTCTAGCTATCATTAAATTACAAATAAAAAATTTTTAAAAGGTCTCCACACACACAATTTATGATTTGGTCAATTTCATTTCTGGGCTATGTTGAACAAAAATCATTAGTATTGCAATGAACCATGAGTAGCTGAACATTCAATGGGTACAAAATGGTTTTGACATTTCCCGTTAGGTATAATGATTGTTTCATATCTTCCCATCCATAAAATTTCATCAATTTAGATTGCATGTCTCTTTTTTTTTCTTCTTACAACTAATCAATTTTAAACGTTCGTGTTATTAAGCAATTGAATCTGAAAATTTAAGGATTTTCCTCAATAAATCATCACGAAAAATTTATAAAATTGAATGCCAATAAATAAATATTTGATGTTTAAAAAAGAAAGTTTCGTGTTTTCTTATGGGTCACCATTCATTCCTGCTTTCACCGGTATTGATACTTAATTTTCTAAGTTATATCGTAAAAAAGGGGAAATATTTTCTTGCGAACTTTTTGTTGGATTGAAATAATATCTCCATAGGAAATTTAACTCGCGATTTATGTAATTCTTTGATGAACGTGCATTCAGGAATCTAACTGAAGGACTGATAATAGGATGGAATCAGTTCGAATTAAGATTAATTGCTATATCGCCATTTTTGTTCCGGAGTTCTTCGAATTGAATTATATTTTTATTCCTTTCCCTTCCTTCTCACATTTTGGAACCAAATGATATTGATATTCGCATGAATTGTCAATACTCAATATTTCTTTCTTTATTTCATGCAAAATTTTTGTGCATCATTAAAGAGCACGAGCATATTCCATATGTATTTAAGTTATATTGAGCATCATATTCCGAAACAAGAAGGTTGATATGCATTATCCTTCGAAATTTATCCTATCTTTATATCGATATTAGGCTTTTTGATATCGATTTTTAGAATGATGAGGTAAAAGAGAGATTGGCTCGTACAACCTCAATGTTTGACTTTTTTGTTTTTAAATTAGAGTTTTAAGAGAAATTATACATTTCAGTAACAACAAATTAGTGAAGATGTTACTTATTTTTTTAATGTATGAGTATTCTTTATTTACAGACGGATAAGGAAAGAATGTTGCAAAGATATAATAAAAAAACTTCTAGAATTTGTTTTAATCACGAAATAAAAGTTTCTGCAAAGGAATATTAAATTTCTAGGTAACACATTTAATATCTCTGCTTGCATATAAAAAATATAGAAAAGAAAGAAAAAACAGATTATTGTCAACACATTTGGAAATCCATGTTTAAATATTTTTTAAATGTTGGAATAATTTTAAATATTAAATTAAGATTTGATTAGCAGTGGTTGCGCCATCTGGTGTTCATCGATGAACTTTTCGTTTTCAATATTCCCCCAATGTGGTTTTAAAAATTTTCTTTCCCTGAAACAAAATGTATTGCAGTACTTAAATATAATACACAATGTATATTATTCATGTTTCCGTTTCAGTTTTTAAAAAAAGAGTGCAATTTATTTTACAAAAACAATTGCTTGCAATCCTAATTTATACATAATTTCTACTCTGGCCTCTTGTAATAATTTATTAAATTCTCTTTCTTTGAAAACAAATTTACACAAATAAATTGAGTTGTTTTACTCGTCGGTTGATATTAATAACACAAAGTTTAATACAGCGAGTATATATGTAATTTTTTAAAAATTGTAATATCTTTTTATGCTAGAATAATTTTTTTGTACGATCGCGTGATTCTCTTGTGCGTTGAGGTTCGAGTAATATGGGCCCCTTTCCTTAAGGGGTAATGTATATGTTACCGTTAGAGTTTGAAATCCATTATTTCATAGAATAACTAGGAATTTCATGAAATAACTAGACAAGTCAGTTAGAGTATATAAAATTGTTGAATTCTACGATTTATAACTAGGTGTTCTATAGAATAACGACTACATGATCGGTTAAAGTATGAAATACAGCATTCGCAAATTCTTTGAACCGATTCTAGCTGCTTTTAGTAAGTTTTGAACAGCTTATAGCTGCTTTGCAATGACGTGCGAGTGTGTGCCCTTCATTCCGTTGCATTTAAGCATAGAATTTAGACGGTGTATTCATGTTAGCGTTTTACATTTTGGATTATTAACAAATATTTCCTACAACCTATTTTCAAGCAATACTTCTGCAGGGATTTGCAACCTGTAAATAAGAAAGATTTAATGCAAAAAAGATTTGAATCTTTATTAAAAATAAGCGTAGGGAGCACAAAGGAAAACAGTGCTGCACTTACTCGTGAACAAGTATTAACTTTGATAGCTGAAGTAAAAGTTCTAAAACAGCACAGAAAAAAGTACCATATGACTGTTGGTTACTCCAGCATTATGATATCTTTGAAGTTAAAGGAGCAGGAAAATTAATTGTGCCAGTCTCAGATGGAAAACATTCGTTTTTTCCCCTTTCTGTTTAACTAATATTAGCAATAATAAATTATATCGTCAGATTTTATTTATTATTTATCAATGAATCCTCCACAAAAAGGTAAAATGTATTTTTTGAGAGATTTTAGCCTTTATAAAATAACTTTGAAATGTTTATTTTTCACTTTAAGGGTCCATCATAAGTTATTTCATAGAATAGCTAGTTATTTCGTAAAATAACTAGGTAAAGTATGAAATTTTTTCATTTATTATATATTTTAACTGACTTGTGTCTAGTTATTTCATAAATTACTTAGTTATTCTATGAAATAACTGAATTATACAATTTTAACGGTAACATATACAGGGTGTTCAAAAATTCATGGTACAAACTTTAAGGGTAGGTGCAAGACATTGTGACAATCATTTATTGTATAGGAATGTATGGACGCAATGAGGCACAAACACAAAAAATAAAAGACGAAAGGAAGGACAAAGTGTTTATTGAAAGCTTCGTTAAGAAGCGTAATGTTTACAATAACTTTCATAACTGTTCAGCACATGAACTATGAAGTCCAGCTGTAGCTCATATTCCTGTACTACCAATACCAATTGACAATTGGAGAAGATAGCCTTCCGGATTCGAAGCTTGTACTCGCTGAAAATGGAAGCGGTGTAAGCGATTTTTGTTTAACACTCTACAAACGGTTTGATGACTCACACTTACTTAATGAGCAAGAGCTTTTGTACTTTACTCGGTCTATCAGCCACAACGTTCAAGATGCTTTTTTCCAGGCTTGGACTGCGTACAACTCTTCATCGACCAGCATCATGTCTGGTGACATTGAACGAACGTGTTTGACGATGTAACCACTGAAAAATTCTCTGATCCGGCATTCATCGATCAGGAAACGGAGTGTAATACATTCGTAGCGCAGCTCTGCCGTTACCATTTACATGGCCGTACATGTAACGCATGTTTGCATCTTCGGCATACGTAAAGTCTCCATCATAAACGTCAGCACAATTGTGAATGGCGTTTTCCCCTACTGAGATAAATCATGTTGAACGGCGGCTGGACATCTATTGACCCTTACTGGCTACGAAACCAACCAATAACTCCATTTCGCTTTTCTTTTATCGTCTGTTTGCACCTCACCACGTTACTTGCGCCCATACATTCCTATACAACAAATTATTGTTACAATGTCCTGTATCTATCCTTAAAGTTTGTACCATGAATTTGGGACCACCCTGTATAAATCTATTGAGGTTCTGGTGTGGATGGTTGAAAATGAGGATGCCCACGTATCGTCCTTGTCAACTTGTGGCAACCCGGAAGCTGCAGGTCTAAGAAGGTTCGGAGAAGAAGCAGACGCATTGTTTTAAAAATAATTACCTTTATTCAGGATTTATCACTTTATGAGCTCTTTACAACTAATTTGAGATCCTTGGATGCAATCTTAATATAAGCTCTTAATCTAACTTATAAGATTATTCAAAATAACTTTATCTCTTAATCCGCTTGTAGATCATCTGACAACTTCTTACTGAGCTGCAGCAGCCTTACTCAAATCAGCTCCTATATTTCTTCCACTTCTCTGAATGGAGGTTATAGTTGAAAACTAACTTCAGTATGCACGATTCAATGTTCACAAATCACGTTCCACGATCACGATTCATCTGTGATTCACATTCACAAATCACGTTTCACGTTTAATCTAACACATCCATTGCCAGGGTTTAAATAACATTCACATTAGCATAAAATCAAGTAATCTCTTAGGAAAATGGTTTTTAAACTCAAATTACAGTTAAAGAATAGTTTCTCCAGGAGAATTAGTAGAAGACTCGCTGATAGAACCCGTCACAAACCGACTGCGGTTAAAAATTACGCAAACCATCGCCTGTTGCTTCGAAGAGCCGACATTGATAAACAATCAATCAAGCAATCGTGGTAGCTTGGAGATAATTAGGCACAGAAGTTTGAATTATGATATTTCACCTTAGATGTCGCAAGAATTGAAAATATGTGGAGAGTCCCCCAGTAGTAAGCTCATTGTAGCTTGGATGACAAAATTACAGTTCGTAACAAAAAAGGCAGAAGCAGTGGCGAAACATACACCCTCGCTTCGTGGGAGAAGGGGAGGGGCAAAACCCGACTGACTTCAAGTTCGTACCCCTTGTAACATCCGGCTTGTGGCCCAAAACCTAACATTGCAGGTGAGCCCTAATGTTCTCTGTTACGCCACTGGATAGAAGACTCGAATCTCCTAATTCCATAGATCATCGTGTAATACGGTCTATGATCACTTAAGAGCCATTGTAGTCATAGTGTTACGGAAAATCCTTCGTGCAAAGAGGCTGATGCCTGTTAAATTATCAAGGCTCAAAATCTTTACATTGGTGTGGTGTGGACAGGGATGTCTTAAGACTTCTTGAGACCCGGGGCCCTCACGCAAAAGCAGGTCCTGGGCCCCTACACAAATGTAGGCCCCACATATGACCCTTAAAAGTAGACAGTACATAGCATACGTTGACAAATACTTGTCAAGCAATAACCCAGTGCCGGTTTATCCACTAAGCACTTGGGGAGGGTGCTCAGGAGCTCGGGGCGGGCCCGAATAAGATGGACTTAACAGATTTTCTGAAAAAAAGTTTCGATCCACCTTTGTCAAGGGGGTCTGTAAATCTTCTGCGCCCAGGACTCGAAATTAGCTTAAATCGGCACTGCAATAACCCGTAACAAATAAATGTATATGACTTACAATCACACAAATCGGCTCGACCGACTGCCCCCTTTGACTGAATGAGTAATGATGGTGTATGGAGGTAAGCCTACGCTTATTCATAGATGACGGTCATCATATGTAACCAGTTGATATATCGTCCAAAATTCCTAGTTTTGTGGTTAATACAACTGGAAATAACACTTGACGGTTGAACTTGTTCAAACCAAGGTCTTACTAAGACTGAGTTGAAAACGAGACGAGGCCCCCATTGTGGACGAGGCTCTGGGCCTGGGCACAGTTGGCCCATGCCTTAAAACGTCCCTGGGTGTGGAGTGATTAAAGTTGCACTATAAAGTAACACGAGAGCTAGTGGCGACGGCGGATTTCGTAATTTTAAACCACAATCAAGTGACGTTGTGACGGATCTACACGCGTCCTTCCATTTATCCTTGTTGGGAAATCTTTGGTTTATGAAATCAACAACCCTTTTCTGAAGAAGAAACCGTGATATGCAGATTAAGTCTATTATATATAGTTCAGGTTTGCTTGCTAGGAGTTAGATAAAGTGAGATAGAAGGTGGAGAGATAGATGAAAGAGTAAGTCAGTGTGATAGAAGAGAGATAGAAAGTTAGAGTTATAAAGAGATAAATAGTTATATAGAGGAAAAAAATTGCTATTTAATTGAAGTTACCAAGAGACTGAAACATTACGAAGTAGAAGATAAGAAGTCTTATCTACAGTTCAGGTATTTGTCATATTTATAGCGCGTTTTGATATTTAAATTATTAAAGAGATTTAAGTGATAATGAGTCACAAAACTACAGTTTAAAGCAAATATTAAAGTAGAAGATTGATTAATAAAAGCGGATCAATTTATTAGAAGTATTCTCCGAATACTCGACTCTCGTCACTTAACCTCTGCTCTCTGATTGGAAACATCTTATTTAACTTGATTAATTGATTTGTTTTTGAGTTAATTAGGGTGCTGAATAAATAATTAGAAATTATCATATCGAGTCGTCCTTCACTTCCTCCCACACCTTTAGTCGGGTCACAGGGTAGACAGGAGGTGTTACTACGTGGATAGCACCTGGCATGTTAACCCCCTTCTCCAAACTACCACATGATTCCCTTTTGAGGACTTAGAGCCCCAACAGATTTAACGTACGTCAATTCGTTTACACGGTGGGTCTTTAGAAGCGCTAGGGCTCAAATTCACGATACGCCGGCCATGAGCTCGAGACTATGATTACTAGTTGGGGTGTAGAAGTTTGTAGAGTGGCGAACTAGTTCAGGTATCATCTTCGTCACGTGATCAAAATATCAAGGTTAATCGCCAATATACGTGTGGCTTTGAAATGCGACATTAAAAAACAATCGATCAATAATAATTGTTTAACAGTTTTAGACTTCATTAAAAAATGTTTAATTTGCTAGAATTTTTAACACGCATTCAGTTTAAAATGCATTTGTTAAATCTATCAATTCCCAGAAAACAAGGCCATGCTTTCAGATAAGGAGCACATTTTTTTTTAAAATTATGAACCAAAGAAACTTGCTATTCAATTTTCTAGGATTACCTAGCTAAAGTTTGCGGATACAGAACTCATAAATACAAGAACCAACATTTTAAACTATGTGAAGCGTTCTTTTTAATTAGTCTTTTTCTTTCTCTCACACTCTTTATTAAATATTTTAACAGTTCTTTCTTTTTTCGTTTCTCAAGTTATAGAAGACGGAGGGGGGAAAAAAGAACGAAAACTGAGTTTTTGATTTATGTGCATTAACAAAACAGCACGAAATAGCTAACTTATGAATAAAACAAGCAATTTAAATTACCTCACCGAAAAATATTAATCTCGTCCCTCCAAATCTGCTTTTAATTTACATACATTATTAAAACACAAACATTTTTAACCTCAATATTTTCCCTTTAAAGAACAACACAATTAATACCCCGAACAGTAAAAAAATAATAATCCCATCGATTTTTACAAACACCTTTTCAACAGTGCAGAAAAAACCTTAGCTAATCCCTTATATATATACGACTTTAACGGAGCAGGTGTGAAAAATATTCATCTTCCATGGGGAAAAAAATCCCCTTTTAACAAAGTCATGTATTGACAAATATTTTCTCCCTGCTCGTTAATGAATATTATTCATTCAACAAATTCCAGGCTTAAAGGCATTTTGCATGCACCTTTTTTTTTCTTTCTTTGGCGCCTTTAAACACGAAATCCCAGTTACCCGGGAGGCTTTTAACCATGCATCTCATTTACTTGGCTTAAAAAGAGCAAGAAGAGGAGAGAAAAAAAGTAGAAATCTCGCACAACCAACCAGCAAAGACTGCTGTTTCTGTCTCTAGACAATTGTTTCTTTTTTTTTTTTCCTTTCGCTATTGAAACGGTTTGTTGTTGAAACATTGTATCATTCAAAAACGCATCGAGATTGTTTCGCGATGGTCCCTGAATTGTGGGTGTATCCTCCATTGCTCCTAGCAATAACAAAACGGTTATCGCAAGGAGTAGGTGTTGTCATGGAAACGAGAAACGCTCCCAGCTCCCCAACGCATCTTTCTCTCTTTTCGCATTTACCTCTTTCTCTCAATGTTCAGTTACCATGCTTGGCAGAAATCGCCCGATTTGGTGATTATTATATGTGCAATTGCTATGCAGTAAATCAGTAAATAACTATGGATTAAATTATCCTCGGAATATGTAAAAGCTCCTTATTTACCCTTTCAATGACGCCCCTAAGTCTTCTTTTACTACTACGTATAACCCAATTTATAACTGAATATCTAGATATAACAATACATAAATTACAATAAATGAATTACCGTAAAATCCGGCGTATAACGCGCCGCACCTATACTTTCAAGCTGCAATTTTTAGTTTTTAGGTATATTCGCCGTATAACGCACCCCCTCCCCTTTTTTTACGAAGGAATTTGAAATGCACGTGTGCAATGCTGTTATATTTTGAAGTTATTTATTCGAGGTATAATTCCAAACTTTAGTAAAAAATAGTTTACTTCCAGAACTACAACCCTTTAAGTTCATAAGGAATGTTATTTCTTTCAAAGAAACAGTATTTTGATTTATGTAGAAGTATAATTTTTTTCTATGCTCATCTTTTTTTATTTTCAAAGCTCTAATTTTTATACCCGGCGTATAACGCACACTCGTAAATTTCGATTTTATTTTTTGTGTTAAAAGTGCGCGTTATATGCCGGATTTTACGGTAACCACTTAATTGTGATTGATGAGGATACTCGTCATGGAGAAGTTGCGGGATTTTGCATCATGAAGACTTTACACATCGTGAGTAAAAAGTAATGACCATTGGCTATTTAAATTGTAAATTTTGCAAAAAACAAAGAATATTCTCAAATTTCAAGATGTGTAGAATATTTTGAGGCTAGGACAGTTAGAAAAACAAATGAATACAAAACATGGAAAATTTAAGATTAACTCATGCGTCCCCTTAAGCACCGGCTGAAACTGCGCATAAATTCGTATAACGAATTTATTTATATGCGATGATAATTTTTTATACATTAGCCTAAAAGGGGCAATTTAAAAGTCGTAGAGTTGTTTTATAATAGGGTTCCTTCAGGTATGGTCAGCTATGGAACAAATGCGTGATGCCGACCAAGCGCTGATCTCATTGATAGCTGCTGCTCCGAAGTTACCTAGCTATCAAGTGATGTAAATATCAATTGCTTGATGTTAAAACCGTGTGCTGACATTTGAGTAACGGTTTAATGCCGTGCTTCTTAACACTCGATTTATACAGGGTGTCCCAAAACGACCGCATAAACTCTGCACAGCTAGATTCCTCGTTGGGAGAACATAAAAATTGCCTAAAGAAGAATTCCTGCATGATCCATAGTTTACGAGAAAAATACGAAGAACAAAGTATGACGTCACTTCCGGTGCAAGAAAAACACTTTATTTGACACATTAACCACAGTATTTTCATATATTTCCAGACGATAATGTTTAAAACGTTCATCGCGCTTGTCGCGTCATGCATGCGCTCGCCGTGGAATGACGTTAAGCCGCCGTTGAACTGGTATTTAAAAGGCTGCATCTTGCAGCTACCGGTAGTCTTCGTATGGTGGCCATGTATTCCATTCGTGACTGCTGCGACTTGCCTTGTGACTACTGCGACATGCCATCTCAAGGAACTGGTGTATCGAGACGTAGTGACAACACAAATGGACTTAGTTGCTGGTCTGCATGCTGCTTGTACTTCGGTGGAGCCCACGATGCTGCGACGTGTGATGACAGCCATTCCACGGCGTGCTCAAGCCTGCCTCGACATGCACGGTGGACATGTTGAACATCTGTCTTAAATTGTGCATATACTGCTGTTGATATGTCCAATAAAGTGTTTTTTTCTTGCACCGAAAGTGACGTCATACTTTGTTTTTCGTATTTTTCTCGTTAACTATGGTTCGTACAGGAACGCTTCTTTGGGCAGTTTGTATGTATTCCCAACGAGGAATTTAGCTGTGCGGAGTTTATGCGGTCGTTTTGGGACACCCTGTATATGTTGGTTATATACGTATTTTTACTGGAAGTGAGCCAATTTGACTCATACAAGAAATTGGTTTTTTGCAAAGAAAATAGCTCCAAACCAATTTAAATAAAAGATTTATTGTTAAAAAATTAATTGAAAAATTTTTTACGTATACATTTTGTTTTTGAAATACATTTCCCACAAGCATTCTATTACATTTAGCACAATGGTATTTGCATCTATTTCTATTGCATGATTCTTTGAACTTGACAATTCTTCAGTGCGTCGGTAGTATGAATTTTTGTCATTGGAATGAAAGTGTTCTCGACTTCTTCTCTATATTTACTTCTTACCTCTTCAGCCAATTGGAAAATAAAATCTTTTCTTGAAATATTTATTACTTGAGTGATCCCTTTTTGTCCAATGTTTCCCATAATGTCCCATCAGCAGCTTTTTCGGCTAAAATTTCTTTATCTGATGTATCGATAGCGTCTAAATCACTTTCGGTTTCAAAATCAGAAATAATAACCCTGGCTCTTTTTTTGCTAGGAGCTGTATAATGAGTATTTTCATCTTCACTGCTTAAAAATTCAATTTTGTTGACTTCCTACTCTGATTCAATTTCGTTATCACATTGGTCTATATCAATTGCATCCCATTCATTACCTGATTGGTCTTTTGTATTTTGGTTAGTTTTTTTGATAAAAGAAAATTTTTCTGATTTTTTTCCCATTATAGAAACCAGATAAAATAAATATAAATTGTAATACCTTTTGCGAATAAATAACAAAATTACGTTTGTGGATCAAATTTTTCTTGTAAAATATGAATTTCACAAAATTACAGTTTATATATTATTTTACTAAAAATGTACTGCTCAGACGCGATGTATAAATTGAAATAATAACAGAAATGTGCAATAATGTAGGGGAGTAGAGAAAAAAAGTGACGATAGCTCTCACATACACACAAATATTGTATGTAAGCAGTGGCGAACACAAGGGGGGTGTCCTGGGGGTCCGGACACCCCCAAAGCCCTTGAGTTTTTTCGTTTGATGATAATCCTATATATATATAGCGTAAAATTTAATTAAGTACTTGTAATTAACACTTTATTTTACTAATTAATGCTAATTATTAATTTAATAATTTATTTTTTACTGTGTTTTGTTAACAAAATCGACAAAATCAGAAGAATCAATTGGTGTTGTCTTGAGGTACGATACGAGTTGGGGGGCTTTCGAACATGGACTCGCCCCTTGAAAAGTTTTTGTGTGCGCTACTGTATGTAAGAAATGCAAAATGAGAAGAGAAACAAATCACGCGCGACTTAGTAGTTGCCCAGATCTGATATGAGCAATAAATTTCATGTGTTAAGCGATTAACTATTAAATCATTCTATGAGCCAAATTGGCTCACAACTGTAAAAATAGGTTTACCGTATTCGATAATGCGAAATGAAGGGGCCTGCGGGGAAAATGAACCAACATTTACGTATATTTCATTACTTCACTAAAAATCCACATATGTTTTTAAAAAGTAATAAAGTTATATATATAGTAATCAAATTTTTAATGAGTCAAATTGACTCAGTCCGTAAATCTAGAGTTAAAAACAGTTTTTTTTATTGGGGTGGGAAAAACAAGGATGCTTTCTGATAAGAGGGCTGCGATCAACCCTACAGCACCTACTCCAAAGCTTCCTTTGTGTCAAGACAGGTGATATATGTTCATGTATACCAAATAAATAAGTACTAGTGATAAAATTGGTAATTTTATGAAATAAACCCATCGATTGACGAGTATACTCGTCATCGCTCGATTTCCGTGACGCACATAGTTGCGCGCTCTCAAACGGTGGCGTCACAGTTAACTAACTGGTTAAAGAATAATATTAATGATAAGAGACTCTTTATTTTAATACTCTTAAAGTTCCATTCTAGAACAATGAGTGATTTTTTTATATTAATGTAAAGGAATATATAACCCCGTGTTTATAACTCTGCTTTATTCAATCCTCTGTACCTTCTACATTGCTTACTAGGATACGAGACCTATATGGAAACTAAGCACCATTTTGAAAAAGCTCACATAAAAAAATCTATTTTCAAAACAAAATTTATTTTTACTTAATTTTTAAAAGAGTATGTCGGAATTTATTTTTCTACCTAGTTACCACTATTTTTCAGGTATTTTTCATATCGTTAAAACAAATTGTCTATACCCTTTTTAGAAAAATGTCCCGCCTGTGAACAGTTTTTGAAATTTGTGAAAACATTACAAAGCAATATCTTAAGAACCGTCTGTTTTCACAAATTTTCTCATTCACTTTTTCAATCAAACCACGATTAACAACAGAAGGACAACCCCGTCTTGCTTCATCATGAACATTGGTGCACCCATGAATGAATTATCGAGCCCTCTTTCTAGCCATTTCCTCCATAACCTCTACAAATTGACCATGAATTTCAACATTCCTGGAGTTCAAAAAACGGATTACAGAACGCACTTCACAGTCAGCGGGATCGGTAATCTTTTCAAACATTTTGAACGCTCACTAACACAAGTATAAACAACACAAACATCTGACTGAAATTGCGTTACTGAACTGAGAATCAACCAGAGAAGCGTGTGTGCAGGAATTGAATTGCAAAACTACAACTGCGGTTGCGGTAAAACGAAATGGTACTTAGTATCCGGACACGCCTCTAATACTACAAAATTTCTAACTTAATATAATTTACATAAAAATAGGTAATTTATGATATATATTATGTTAATTATCAAACTAATTTTGATGTATTTATTCTAAGGTATAAATAAGTAGTTTTACAATTTTTGTTATCTATTTTTTAATTTTATCTACTGTGTTTAAGTTATAACGCATTATTTTACTAAAACATACAATCAGTACAAGAAAGGCTGGTGCAATAATTAAATCGTTTGGTAATTAAATGAACTGGTCTTTTATTGTTGCATTACAAATATCAGTACAGGTAATGAGTATAAGAATTTAAGGCATTATTATTGGAGAAAACTATTGTACTCTAAAAAAAGAGAAATACTGTTAGTACAATGAATTTCAAATCTTTATCATCCAAAAAAGTTTTTATAAAAAGTACTTCTTATCTTATAAAGAAATAAAAAATTTCACGATAAATTTCGAAAAATTTGTGGCGTTCTAATTTTTTGTATTCTCTACCATTTGTGCCACAATGGCTCTGAAATAGCATTCGACAATAAAAAATATACTTTTTTGTATTCGATAACGCAGTTCATCGTCGTGTCTGATTTTTTTTCTCCTAAATATCAACTGGAAAAATATTACCCCGTGATTATTATTTCGATGTCGTCTGGAAATGTAATACGTTCAAGATGTTTTTGTAATATCGTCTAGGATTGTAATATATGATTCTCCTATCGTATCTTCTTTTGTTACAATGTTTAGCAATGTACTATAAAAAATAATTCTGTTGCATTATTATAAAATATTTCAAAACTCTTTCTAGAACTATATTTCTTGAAACAGGATAAAAATAGAATTGGATTATATACAAGGATATATATATGTCTTGGGCAAGCGTCTCGCTTTTGATTCATTGTTATGGTTTTTTATAAATATCGTACATAAAAAAATAACTGCTATAAATAACATATTTCAGTATTTTGAATCACGATCAAAACAATCGTCTTGTATGATATATCCTTATAATTCCCTTTTGAAGCGTTACTTAAAATCAATATTTATTTTTTATCCGTATTTTTCAAAATCATGCAGCCATAATATTAAAGACAATATAATAGAATTGTGTTAACATTTTTATAAAAATGTACCATTTTGATACTGGGATATGCAATATCAACTAGTGAAAAAAATAGCACTTTTTGAAGGGGGATCACTGGGGTAGTCAAAAGATAGCAAATGTAATATTCATGACTGATCACACCTATTGAAGTCATGGTCTATTAAAAACCAGTTACTGAATTAAGGATGCTGCTATATGCTGAACATGAAATTCAAGCACATGTTGGGATATGGAAGTTAGGAAAGGGAAATCCCACACGCGCGCGCATACACACACACACATTTTCGATATCACCCTGATCGTACGATTTGTGTTTAAAATTACAAATTCCATTACTAATAGCCCTAATGTAGCTCCAGAATGACGGTGCGTTAAGCTAAATCTAGCACCTCTAATTTAAATTTAACTCTTAAGCGATTATAATTAAGTACCCTTGGATTTTTAATCCTGTCGTAATATAACATACATTTCCAACTCTTTCAAGTATAAATATGTTTGACTTTATGTACCAAAGAGACTTGATTCAAATTTCTCTAATAATTTTTAATGACTTGTTAATAAATATATAAATCAAGATATAGTTTGTTATATAAATATTGTTACGAATAATTCTGATTTTATTCGCTTCTCTGCCGAAAGAGTATTGTAGCTGGAAAGATAATTTGTAAACTAAGAAAGAGTAATTCAGTAACGTTAAGTGCATAGGAACGACCTCGGTGATAAATTTGGTCGCTAAATGTCACTAAATCACCAAATTTGACGATAAAAGTTGATACACCACTAAGTTCCAAATGAGTCAAGGATAATTAGATTTGATGAGATAATGTTAGAATCTTCCCTGGAAAGTCCTTTCTCTCCTATATAAGAGCTATGCAGGGAAGCAACATTGAAGTCAAACATTTGACAGACATCGTGCATTTCATTTGCCTAAGTGAAATTGTGATAACGGAATTTCATTGCTGTGTTCAGTATTTATGTGATTTTTCAATCTATGTTATTATATATTTGTATGTGTATGTTGTTTCCTGTTCGAGGGAAATCTACCATAACCATTGGAAAGATTACGATTACACCGTAATTACGATTTACCCTGAAAGAACTATTTGCTAACTGCGTGGAATTTTCCAATATTTGAACGACGATCTACCACGTAATATTATACAGAATCAAAAACGAAATATCAGTTGATATGTTTTTAACTCTTCGCAATTATAATCTCAATGTTCTCGACACTTGTGAAGACTAATTGTTATTTTGTTGTATTACAGTTAATCTATGAAAGCAATCTAGATTTTTGTTTCCAATTCAGTATAAAATAGCTTTCTGTGCTAGTTCCATAGATATTACAATACTTAAATAAATTAGAATATTTATTTTGATTTAAGGGAATGTGTTCGTTTTTTTTTTCGTTACTTTTTGTGTTCGTCGTGAAGGAAAATAATTTTAAAAAATCTGCATCAATAAAATTATAGATTTTGTGTTTAAATTCTTTATATTTACCATAAATTCTATGATAGCTCATTATACTATGATTTCTCTTGTATACTACATTTGCAATGTGTCATTATTACAATTTAGACTAAATTTTCTGTTTACAAGTGTTAAAAGGGTGATGATCTTAACGAAGTGGGAATAAATTTTGACTTTTTAAAGTCGATGGAAGTCAAATTAGTAGTTTTCTTAGTGTTTTTTTTTAAAAAAAAACATTACAGAATGACACATAGGTGGGTTAAATCAGAGGTACTCAACCTTTTTTCTACTGGGCCACGTACATATGTTAGCTATTTCACGCGGGCCGCAACATGAACTTTAACGGGGGGAGGGGGAATGCATTAAGACAAAGATAACGTTGGAAATTTAAAATATAAAAAATTGATCAAATATTATAACTTCTGTTTAACTTTTTTAAATTATTTTTTTATATATTTTTTTTATTTTTATCACTATAAAGCTAAATTAAAAGAATTAAAGAAGCATTCCTTCACAATTTTTGCATCAGTAAATGGTTTCATATAATTACCAATAATATAACAAACTTCTTAGGATGTCTTTGTTACTACTGTGACATGATCACTGACAAAACACTTTGTTGTTGTTACAAAGAATATTCAATAAAGCCTGTTTATCACCTCTTGAAGGAGGAAAAGTGTCATTGAATGATTCCTGTTTATGGGTATTTTTTAAATACAGCACTTTCGTGACAAATCAAACAAGTGCTGATCTATGTTTGTTTTTCACTACACAACAGTCAACCTCCAAATAATTCGAATATTTTTCACTTGCAAGGTATGAAAGAGTGTTCAAAATTAGTTCTACCTATAAAATTGTCGCTACTCCCCTGCTGTCTGTTATCACTAATCGTAACCGTTACAAATCGAAGAAGAATATCAATTCAGCGCCGTACGACATCGACAGCAAAAAAGTAAAATTGATAAATTTGATTTCTCTTGTCAAGAATTTCCCACCAAATTTTTAACACATTGTCTAAAATAAAAGAATTTCTCAGAGCAATGGATCATGAACGAGCCACTTAAAAATGTTCGGTGGGTCGCAGGTTGAGTATGGCTGGGTGATGGGGGAATTTCATGAGGTGTCACAGTCACATGATGCCACTTGCTCCCAGCCAATCACTTCATTTGCTTCACAGCAGCTAACCTTTGCTTTTGACAGAAATTTGCTTTAAAAAAATACATGTTTGTTAACTGTATTAACGCACCCGGATAAAAAAAATAGTTTTTTGAAGAATCTTATTATTTGGACATTTTTATACAATTATTAAATTGAAAGGCTATCTGTGAATTTTACAAGTATGATTTCAGTTTTGGATGGTATAATCCATGACGGTTACATGATAAATGTAATCACGTGATCTTCATCTGAATTTAAATTTGACATTAGACTTGTTCTTATTCTACTTGTACAATTTAGAATTTTTTTTCAACTTAGATAACTTGTAAAAGATGTTCAAGAATTAAGATTCCTCAAAACTTTATAATCAGGATTGAAAAAAATTGTTGTACTTGTATTTTTAAATAAGGTGCATTTTGTTTCCTTATATAGGGGTTTATTGTTGACAAATGTGTTCTTTTTTAAAAACAAGTTCTGTTGGCAACAGGGAAGCGTATTAACTAATTGGCTGGCGACATATGATTATATTTGTCATGTGACTATGACGTCACAGGAATTTATGAACTGACTAGCTGGAAATACGTGATTGCAGTTATCATGTGATTATAACGTCACAAATTTGGCCCATTAAAAAGAAAACGTGTGATTATATTTATCATGGGATCACATGAATTTAGCATACTAAATAAAATCTTGTCAATATGATAAATTATATAAACAATACTTAATTTGTTAAAAAATAACCTTGTTTATAGTTTCTAAAGCTAAAAGTTGTGTTAACTGTGGTTATTTACCTTTGACCTATACTGCCATGTTATACTTCTATTTACGGTTTAACTTTAAATTCGAGTTATGTGAATTCAGTATATGATATATCTATAAGTGTGTGTGTATATATACGTATTAAACGGAGTACATATTCGAGATTTTATCTGAAATACAAATATTTCACTGCACAATAACCATTTCATTGTGAATTTTCTATATAGACATTCTGTGCGCTATAGCTTTTGAATAAATTTAATTCTGGTGAAGTGTTCTGGTTTGTTGAGTTGACAGCTTTATTGTTGAGAGAATCCGTAATATAAAATTCAACCCTACGAGTGGTTCCGAAAAATATTTCCTTCTAGGAATTGTTCCCTTTTCTTTTTCACAATAAATGCCAATTCCTATCCCTCTCAATAGATTTATCTTTGAAATCGGCAAGGACAGACAATTCAGTGATATCCTAATTTTTCCATAGGATTCCTTTATGAGGCTTTATTCAGGAATTTCATGCTTACACAAATAATTAAAATTGACCTTGATTTCTCTTGCATATAAAAGTCATTTCTCAACATTCTTTTTACTAACACAAACTCATAGAGTATCTTCCCGTGTGGCAGTTTTATCAGTAAAGTCGACTTTTACTGCTTTGGAACTAATTTTAATATTCACAGATTTTCAATATTCTTTGTCAGTGGGAAGCAATTTTATACTGAAATCTTAGGTTGGTAAACTTTTTAAGGGGACAGAGTACGATTCAATTGGCAAAAATCGATCAAAAAATCAAATCTTATTTCTTAGCCTAAATTATTCTTTATATACTTTTCTATAACCTCATAAAATTTAAAAGCTCTAAATTTTAAAAAAATGCAGAGTTATGATAGCTTTTACGTTCGTTTTTATTCACATCCCTATAGCAAATCAAACCTTTAAACTTACTTACCTCGGAAAGATAAAATAACTAATTTGACTTCATTTAAAATTTTAAGGCTTTTTTTTCCTAGTGTGACTAATGCTTTGAATTTTTTTTATCTATTGCTAATAGTACATGTAACAAAAGTTGGTTTGCATTTTTGAATCAGAACAATACTTATTTTTTAAAAAATAATTGGACTCAGAATTTATAAATTTTTTAAGGAATTTTCTATAAGCATTTATAAAAAGAAGTATTGTACGAATACCAATCATGTTTCGGAAAACTCATACCAATTTTTGTTATACATAGTTTGACGTATCAAATTTAATGCGTGTACGTAAATTTTTGTAGGAGGAATAGCATTTTAAAATCCCTTCACAAATTTAATGTTTTTTCTTTAAAAAATTAAATAGCTAGCTTTTTATGAAGTTTTGAGCATAAAATCTGTTTTACATTGTTTTCACACATAGAAAATAACCAAAAAAATCCTTAAATTAAAAAAAAAAATTTGTAAATCGTACCATGTACCCTTAAATGTATACTCAAATAAGATACATATTTTCAATAAATAATTTTAAAGGAAAAAGAGAATGAAAATTATAATTTTTAATAGACATAAATTATTTTTGTGATAATTCATGTAGCTTGAAATCCGAAGAGCCACACATGTTGCTTGCGAGCCATGGTTTTCCGACCCCTAATATAAAACAACGAGAGGGTTATTGGTGAAGGTCCTCGCAATTTTTAGCCACGGTCCAGGAACTTCACTTGGCAGCCCCCCAACACTTTACAAACTTCCTAATTATATCAATGTAAAAATGCTCCGTAGTCAGAAGCTTTTAGAGAAACAAGGAATTTAAATTTTCAGAATCTTTAATATTTTTTAACCTGTTTTTTTTCTCGAAAACCTTACTAGTATTATTTTCTTTCCATTTTGTCTTTTTTTGCAATCTAATTTTTGTTCGATTTAAGAAAGTACATGCTTAATCAGTGGTCTTGCATATCAATTTTATTATGGAAACATTTCAGAAACTCTGTAATTCCATATATATTAAAATGCGCGATTATATTATTCCTTAGGAATGTATATTATACAGGGTGTGACAAATAAAAGTGGCTCGGAGGAACGGATACGACTGGACGTAAATGTGACTCGTTTACCAAGTGATTGAAATCTGGTTCAGATTTTAGTGCGGCTTGTGTCAGTGTGAATTGATCAGTGGCAATCCATTTGTGGTAACATTAACTGAGGAGGAAATGACCTATAGTTATTTTCAGCAGAATGGTGAAACGGCCTGTGATGTAACGGATAATGTTAGGACACCCCTGCAAAGTCAGGTTTTGGGCCCCAAGCCGGATCTCACAAAGAATTCCAAAACCATAATATAACATAGGTTTTGTATTCCCTATAGTTCTGAGCTCCCTCACGATGTGCGGGGGTGTACGCTACGCCACTGGAAACGGCTCATACATCCCGCCAAGCCATGAATCATATTTAAGCAATTTTCACATCTAACAGAGTTGTTAGCATAGGTCAGCCTGATCTTGGCCCTAGACCAGGCTATCTAATATATCAGTGTGCGATTACTTGTTGTGGGGAACCCTCAAGTCTAAGGTGTGTCGCAACAACCCTCACAATTTTTAAGAACTGCGGTAAAACATTTCTGAGGACATTGCAGTGGTTCCAGCAGTCCAGCTTCGATATGGCCTTTCGAGACTTGCTGACCAGAGCCCAAAGATGTCAAGATATGAACAGTGATAATTTTCAACATCTTCTATATGTAGGTTTGTGAACTATCTCCCTTCCTTTGCCGTGTTACTATGTAACCTGGGAACTCTGTTTCCACTTTTATTTCTCCCACAATGTATTAAATAGCACTTACTCCAAAACATAACATTGAACTTATTATGCGATGTGCGACTAAACGCAATCCCAATTTCCCTTAAATTTTTCTCAAAACTCGGTAAATGAAGAAAAAAAGTTGCAGCAGCCTTAAAATTTTCAAGATAAAAAATTCAAATAGAATTTATTTCTATTAAGTAAAGATATTATCTCTGGATTCTAAGAGCTAAGAGATAGACTAACTCGAACACCTTTTTTTGCTTCAGTATAATACTCCATGCGCAGGTTACTATAATTTTTATTAAATAATTTCTTGTGATGTAAAGATGGAAAAGAAATTGTGTTAAATAGAATCCTGAAAGTTACCTCTTCATTAGTATTTTTTTCAAAAGTTTGTAATCTAATTAATACCTTTTGTTGTGTTTTGTTATTCATACAATGAATGATGATTTGGTACTTTTCTCTAAAACACTTTACGCCCAAGCAAAACAGCGCCAACTGGTATTTTCTTGGCTTGAACTATTGTTAGTCAGATTTCTTTCCTGCCGATAAAATTATACTAGAAATTGGCGAAAGCTTATTTATAAAAAGATGGATTTAAAAATAACGCAGACGCGTTGTTCCTTCTCACGATGACACTTTTTTAGGAAAAAGGGTGCTATATGGGGTAAGCTATGAAATTAGAAAATGCTTTATGGGTGCTGCTCTCATCGCATTCCATGCTTATTTTGATGACGACAAAAGGGATGAAAATCTCTGGTGGAACTCTCATTTTATGGCCTTAAAACTTTCATGGACTATTTTTCTTTTGAATTTCTTGCAGTTTTTATGTTTTATTAAAAATTAAACAATAGCATTTAAGGAAATATATTTTTTATTTTGCTGAATTTTATGTTTACATTTAAATTTTAGGAGTGGGAAGAATAATTCCCAAGGAACCGTCATAAAGAAAATTAAATTTAACGGTGATTATTTGCCATGAAAAGATGAGAAGCATGTTGCAATGCTCAAAGGGACATCACATTCTGCACACATGTAGCGGGTCCCCTTTTCTAGTCCCTTTCTGCGACATTCCCTACATCGTCTATGGTTGGAAATCATCTTTAGTATATGATTTCCCATACTGGTTAAGCGCACATCATCCGGAACTACACACTTCTCTGCTTGAAGGCTAACAGGACGTTCTTTCCTTTTTCTTGAGGAATCTATTAGCTGACGAGCTAATGCTATATGGAATGTTAGCTGGTCTAAACTTCTGTTTCTTTTGCTCACTTGCTACAGTATAAAACTGTTTATGATGGCAAGGTCAATAAAAAAAAATGAAAGATCTTATGCCACCATTTTACAGATCTTCTTACTTGGTATCTTTTTTTCTTTGATCGAAGCGATCAACCCCTCCCATGACATCATTATATACAGCGGCAGCTTTTGGATAAGGCACTTCTTTTTTTAATACCATCTTTTTTGTTCGATTGATAGACGTCATAATCGCTGGATTATGTGCAGTATCACAAAACTGAAGTGGGAATTAGCCTTCTCGTCGGTATAATAACCAGGCTAATATATTATAATGGGTTTTGCGCTTCACCCAGGTGTATTTTGTAAGATCATGTAGATGGGAAGTAATCTTCCCAAGGCCCATGAAAGGATTTAAGAGTGGTTAAAAGTGTTCATATTAGTAAGTCGTCGAATACAAAGATTCCACTGTAAATCATTCTAAAAATTTAGTTGATCCGATCTCCAAGCTGTAAGATAGTTTTTAAATGTAATAATGTAATGTTTGCTAGATTTAATTAGTACAGGTTTCCTTTATGAATGAAATAGTTATTTAGATTTTACATGTTAAAAGCGTACATAGTAAATAAGGTCAACATTTTTATTTTTTTGCGCTGAAGGCTTCGAATCACTTCAGCGTCTCATCAGACTTTAAAAAGTTCAGCAAAAATGAATTCATAAATAAAATAAAAACATTATGTATCGTAATTTACTGTTGGGTAAATTGTTAATTCAGCTGTGAGAAAATTAAGTTATTAAAGATTATTTTGTGCATTTTTTGGACAAATTTTGTAGAGGGAATAGTTATTTTTAGAAAACATAGCCTTCCTCATTCAAACATTGCCAATTTCGCTTAGGCCCCTCAAATTAATTTAATAGGGCTCTATTAAATAAATTTGAGAAGTAAGGGCCTTTTTATTACAGTTCATCTTTACTTTGATATTGATGGATTAAAATCTCATTAAAAAACCTTGATATGAATCTTTTTAAAATTTTCGGAGGGGGGGGGCGGAATTAGTGGTGTGTACAGGCTTTTCTTATGGGGAAGGAAAGTTACAGTCTAAAAATACGCAGATATAATGCCGAGGTAATCTCTATGGTAAAAATTAATAAAATCTTTTGGTCTATGGCAGGAGTGGGCAAACAGCGCCCCCCAAGACAATCTGAAAACCAACTAGACAGAAAATGTCATCTTATATTTGATCAACATATATTTTCAAGCAAAGTTTCTTTATATGAAGATCAACAAGAGTGTGACGGATCTATACGCGGCTCTACTAACACCTTGAGGACTCTTTAAGGAAAATATTGAATTCAATCAGCTTTCACCGAAGGTAAGAAAACGAGATTATGCAAATTAAGTTTATTATATAAATTCTGTATTCGCGAGTTTTGAGAGTTAACGAAGTGTGGATCAAGTGTTAGTGATGTGTGGATCGAGAGTTAGCGAAATGGGGATCAAGTGTTAGTGATGTGGGGATCGAGAGTTAGTGAAGTGTGGATCAAGTGTTAGTGATATGAAGATCGAGAGTTAGTGAAGCTAGGATCGTGAGTTATTAAAGTGAGAAGCTAAGATCATTAAAATGAGAATTGAAGATATCCAAAGTGAAGATCACTTGGATGTGAGCTAATCAAGACGGTTAGTAGAGTTCTAGGCCTCAACCGTAGGACTGACAAGAGTTTAGGTATTGTGAGTATTAGTTAAATAGAAATTAGAAACTAAATTGCTAGGGTGCGTCTGAGTTAATAACGAGCTTGTATAGGTTATCGTAGAGATTAGTTGAATATCCTTAATATTATCCCCGGGCTAACTGGTCTCACCTTCGCGCTCTAAATAATGATCAAACTATCTTAATTGGATTATTATTGTGCTTGTGTTGACAAGTGTGACAATAAAATAATTTTAGTGAATCATGTCTTCTGATCAAGTTTTCTGATTAAGTCATGTCTTCTGAAAGTTTCAACAAGCACAATCTTGGTTTAAAAAAAAGCTCTTGGTTTAAAAAAATTGTAGAGAAGTGTGATAAGGTACATTTGTCTCATTAAACTTATTCTAAAATTAAATGGGCTTGTGTGTGTGTGCAACTATAGATGATACGAAATTAGGACAGTAAATAAATTGGATAAAAGCCACTATTTTATTTAACTTATATTTCTTGATTTTTATGATACAATTTATACCTCTTCTGAGATACAAAATTAACTAATGAACGCAATCAAATTTAAAAGTGCAGTCCTTCGATATCCTCCACTTCCGCTGAGTAGTCCTCGAGTCAAAATAGTTGCCTACCCCTGGTCTATGAGGGAGGAGGGTGAACCCCCAACCTCCCTCTTTTGTACGCCACTGGGGGAAACGAACAACCCACCATCCACTTACAAAATTCTGAACTTGAAAAACCACACAACCTCTCCTCCCTAAATCGAATAAATTTATCAATGGGTCCAAAATCTTAGAATAAGTGAACAAAAATCCTATAATGAAGACCATCTTGTTCCTCTTAACAATACATCCAAGCTTAGTCACTACTAAATCAGTGTACTATAGCGTTAACAAAGATCTTTATTTTACATTCGGTATATAAATCAAGCAACCCAGGGGCAGCAGCAGCTTTCTTTTGCATCGAATAACAAAATTCTTTGTTCCGCCGCCGATACAAAGGAACAGCAAGAGGCATGAAAAAAGGATGGGCACAAAAGAAACGTTCTATGGAAACATAAAAAGAAGTAATATCTCGCAATTAATCATTTGTGCGCGGGGAACGATTAACGGTATCATTGGACGAGGCTATTAATAATAGTACTGTTAGGAGGAGCTCCGTTACCTCTTTGTTAAATAGACTAAGGAAAGATTTTCGACTTCCTCTAGCGTATTTATTATTTCATCAGTCTCCGTGGCAACGGTGGCAGTGGCTAAGATTTCGGTTGCTGCCAGATTTCCAAGAATGAATACTGAATTATTAGTTTTTTCTCTTCCTTGTTCGGTTTTGGAAGTTTTGAGTGGTAAAGAGATACGTTTCTTTAAGTGTATCTTTTGTGTCTCTTCATATTGGTAATAGTGATTGCTGATAATAAATGCTGATTTTGAGTAGAATAATTGGAAGAATTTGAAGTTGTTGAAGGTTTTCAGTGCTTATATGAGAAGCATCGAAAAGTGTTATTAAAAAACATACACATTTTGCATTTTGCTGGCTTATAAATTAATTAAATGAAAATATCATAACAATGATGAGAAAACATAAAACACAAACAGCGATATATACAAACTAGCTATTATCATCCCGCTTCTCTGGGTATTTCATGATGTTGTGTGAGTATAAATCAGAGCGTGCGGGTTACTTCTAATATTTTTAAGGTATCCGACTACTTGCGATAACTTTTTTTTAACTGGAGGTATGGGGATTTTGGGGGGGGGGGTGAATTTGTTTAGTACATTTTAAGAAAAATATGCTAAAATTAAGAAGATAAAAAGAAATCATTAGTACTAAAATGGGAAAATAGTCCAACAAAAATAATAGTCCAATAGCATATACAGAAAGGAAAATCGTTCGTTGCGTCCCTGTAATGCAATGGATAGCGCGTTGGATTTCTAATCCGAAGGTCGCGGTTTCGAATCCCACCTGTGATGGCCTAATTTCGGAGAATGTGATTTATTTTATACAATACTATTTTATTAGAATAATTAAATTTAATTAAAGCATAAACAGCAACAAACAAAAATAGTCCAACGCCATATATAGAAAGGAAAATCGAAAATTGCAAGGAAAATCACTTTCTGTTTTCTCACTTAATATTATGATTCTGTCATATGTATATATATATTAATAATTGTTGCAACTATTTAATAAAAAGTAACTAAAATAAAAATGTTCTTTATTGTGTGACCTAAGTAGGAATAGACTTTTAAAAAAAAATTTATATTACTTGTTTATATAAAATGTTTGGACAAAAATGACAGTTATCGGTAAGTAGGTAAAAAATTCAAACAAAATAGCTTCTTGACTTATGGATTGCACTCTTTTTAATAATCAGAAACAATAAGAAAGGTAGATTTCGAGTAAATATATCAAAAATTTCAATGAATTAGAGCTAAAAAGATGATTTAAGTTTATTTGGTTTAATGTCTCAATGGCTCGATTACAACCTATGTGAAAATTGTTTTGACAAAAACCAACTTCCTAATCTGAATCCAACTCCCCAAAACCTAAACACCCACTTTCCAAATCCACGTCTAATCCCATACTGCATTAATCCGTCACATACTTCAGACTCTCTGAACATACGAAATTAGTATATCCCCCTTAAACTCATCACTAGGACTCTAATACGTGTTTCTTGGGGATATTAATAGACCGTGGTACAATCCCTAATACCACCCCCTCACATGTTTCCCTCAATAAAAGCCTTGTTCCAGATAGACTAAGAAGCTGATTTAAGCAGAGAGAAGGAGTTATGTGTTTGGGCCATTAATTCAAGGGGATCCGGATTTGGGGAGAGGCGTGGGAGTCAGTTGTTTGTTTGGCATCGGTCCTCAGGACGCATCTCTTTCTGTTTAATCAGGAATGAGTGAGTTGGCTGGTGGGTTTGGCGAGTATTTGCTCAGGCTGAAGGAATAGAGTCGTTTGAGTGGGAGTCTTGTTTGTTAAAGGTACTTTTTTTTCCTTGCGGGGAAAATTTAGTTGAGAAGCATGAGGCTACGAATAGGTTTGAGGTTAAGTTGGTAAGAAAGGATTATTAGTTCTCGTTAGAAGTGTGGTTAAACTTTTCTGACTAAAATAAAGGCTAAAATAGAAAACACTGTAAATGAATGTCGAGCTTTGTTATACAAAGTGGTCTAAAAGGTACTATACTATTTAAATATAGAACATTTTTTAGGAAAGGAAATTTCACTTATTTCATTCTAAAAGAAATACAAGCAAATCTTGGAAATAATTAGCGTATTTACTCGAATCAAAGCTGCACTATTTTTCCAGTGCTAATGTTACTAAAAAGCCGGCTGGGTGGCGTGGTTAGTATGTCACTGGCCTTCTGCCCCTAAGGTTGCGGGTTCGACCCCAGCCCAAGTCGGTGGATTTTCATGATGCAGAAAATCTATAGTGGCCATGTCGTATGATTATACGGCATACAACAGATCCCTAGATTGTTTATTTGGCTTAGGTGCTTTCAGCAAAATTAAATCCTAGTACAGGCTCGTATCGTCAGAGCTCAGGTGCTTTCCCTGGGGAGGAAATTGGGTGTCATAATTACCTGCGGCGATTGGTATCCGCCTATAGGGTGCCGTATTTAAAAGAGATACCAGCTTCCGGGGAATCTACTAGGTCTGCAATAGTAAAAAACTAATCCGTAGCCCATTAGAAATAAAAGAAATGTTACTGAAAATCGGTTATATGGCTTAGAACATGGGTGTCTAAACTATGACTGCTTGTGGGCCGCATTGCAAAAATAATTTTTTTTCTGGGCCACACATACATTATTTTTTTTAACAAATTGAAAAAAAAATTAACTCTACGTAGTTTTATTAAAATAAATCAACTTATTTTTATTATAATTTTTTAAAATTTGAATTAGTCATGAATTGGTACACCTTTATTTTAAATTTGTAAAAGTTTCGCTTCATTTAGTTTGGATTTCATAAAGATGGGAAAAAATCAAGCTAATGAGATGAATAAATTTACGTTTATGTGGAGTAAGCAAATCGATATCGGATTCAATAGGCGAAGTTGCAATTCTTAATGCATTTTCAAGATATTTGTCAGTGATCTTTGTCCTTTTTTTTTGTATGCTTCATTCTTGGAAAATACCTGTTCGCAAATATAAGTACTGCCAAAAGCTGAAGACATTAATAAAGCATGAGTGTGAAAATGAGGATATTTATCGCGCGGTGTAGGTAATTTCATAAAATTCCAGTATAGAAACATTCCCAAATTTTGCTTTCAGTTGAATGTCACTTTTGCAGTTCGATGCATTCCATTTGAAGATTTGAAGGTAATGTATTTATTTCTAGAGAAAATGGAGTAGAGAAAATATATTGAAATACTCTTCGTTTTTTCGAAAATCTTGAAATCTTCTATTAAACTCATCAGTTAAATAGAAATTAATGCAGCATGTTTTGCATATCTTGTGCATACATTTATTTTTTTAATAAAAGTGTGTAAATAGAAATATTTTCATAATTTGTGTTTGGGCTGCATTTTAAAAGCTTTTGGGCCGCACTTTAGACAAGCATGGTTTAGAATGAAGGCAAAACATTTGTTGGAGGGAGAACGTTGAATTTCCACCCTTTCAAAAAGAAAAATATAATCATCCTTTCTGGTCACTTTTACCGACGACTTATTCCATCCCGCATCTTATCTCCATGATTCAGTCTATCCTGAACATCGTTCTCTGCTCATATTTAGGAAATTTTTCTTGCATTCGTTTTCTATAACGCAAGTATGAAAAGGGAAGCAATTTAAAAGCAGAAGGGAGAAAAAACGGAAACAGAGGAGTGCCCACACTGAAAATTTGACACGGATGAAAAAAATATACGACGATGGCATAAAAAAAATCAAATAATTTTTGCTTTTAAGTGTTCAACAGTCTTTAATAAATCTTTTACAGTCTTATATAAGTCATCCTTTTTTTAAAATGTCGCATAACAAATGGCTTGGATGGTACGGAAGACGGCACCGTGTGGAAAATGGTAATGCCAGCACCCATTCCGAAGTCTGCTGTGACAAAGGGAGTGACGAACCATTTTCGAAGTATGATACTGATGTTTAGAGTAATTATAGGTCCATGTATGTATTTGAAGGTTTTTAATACTGGAGAAATAATTAACTTCTAATTATTTCTCAATAAAAAAAAAATTTATAAAGTATCGTGGATATAAATGAACGTTTTACACACAAATTTTTTATTTTTTTGTCAAAAACGTGTAGAAAATAGGGAGTGTGGCTTAGAATCGATGACAACATTTTTTCACAGAAATATTTTGAGTATTTGGGATATGGTTTAGATTCGATTGCGGCTTAGATTCGAGTAAATGCGGTACTTTTAAATAGAATCGTGATGAAATCAGGATCACGAAGGTCATTATTTAGAGATTATGACCTTCAAGTGATCGAAATTTTGTTTTTAATGTGACGAATCAATATCTTTGGATTAATTCGGTTAATTATTGATAATGTCGATAAAATTGGATTATTTTAATAATCCAAGGCTAATAGTTCTAATTTCAAGTTCTTCTGCCATTAATTTCTTGATCATTATTTATTTCAAAGACCACACATAAATAATCTGAAAAAATTGAAAAAAGAATTTAACAGAGAATAAATTATAATATAATTCGTAAATCGGGAAATTTTAGGCTTAGGCCACATTTATTTCTCTTTCCTTCGAAGGTTAGACGTGGCCACGGCAAATTAATTGTCATGGTCCCAGACTCGAGACCGGCGAAACTGGAGTTTGAGTTCTGGCGCCACTGGAGTCCCACCATGTAGAGGAGCCGGTGCACATTAAATCTATCGAAGCTCACAGTCCTCCCGTTTGCACGGTGTGGTAGTTTGGAGAAGGGAGTAAGGTGTCGTCCTCACTACTTGACCGAGGTCAAAATTAAGAGGTTCGTCATCGATAGGCCTCGTATTTCCTTAGAATTCGAGATTAATCAAAAATGTGAACCAATTAAACCTTTGGGATGAGGCTTGTGGTTCGTTAGATATAATTAGACATAAAAGTGATAGTGGGAGTGAAGTTTGTCATGTGCGGTTTATCGTTAATAATGTCAGGATTCATCTGCTAATTAATTAGCTCTAATTTCAAGTTAGTTTTTTAATTCTATATATATATATATATATAAATCAACTCTCGTCTTTGGATAAAAATTACTACATTCATCACCAATATCCAGTCGCGTAAGCTAGTGTGACGTTTAATATCCAAATTGAATCAACAATTGACTGAGAATTATGAGATTCGTCACTATATCCAGTGGCGAAGTTCTAGAACAGTGAAACTCAACTTGCGGCCCACGGGCTGCATGTGGCCCGCTGGTCTTTTCTGAGTGGCGCGGTCATGATCCATTGCACTGAGAAACTCAATTATTGGAGAACAATGTACTAAAAATTTAGCGGGATTTTCTATCAATCAAACGATAAAATACATCAATTTGCTTTTTTTAAAGGTAGAATGAGAGCAAGAGGTTTGGTCATAGATGAAAGAAAATAGAAATTATTCCATAACTCAGTAAAAATTGCATATAAATAAGTATTTTTGTATTTGTTTGATAGAAAGGTTAATGTGTAGTGTTAAAATAAAAGCCAAAAATGAGTTCTAATATTTTGATCAATTTTGCTTTATCCAATGTTACTTTGGTCTTATAGTATGTATTTTTACTATCCTCATGTTGCGGCCGGCTGGAAAAAAGGTTGAGTATCTCTATTCTATAGCAGGGGTCGGCAACCTATGACACGTGGGCCACATGTGGCACGCAGTACAATTCTCAGTGGCACTCTGCATTACTCTACAAATAAGTCAATTTTTTAGTGGATGGAAGTGATAAATTTGTAATGGACCTTACTTGACAAACATCTTCAGAATTGCGAAAAGATCTAAAGATAAGTTTACAACTGCTTTGTAAATTATTGAATGATATTGCTCGAGAGATTTAATTGTTTGAAGAGATAAAATTGCGCGTGCATGCTGCTTTTCACTTTACTATCTAAGCAAAAAATCTTTCCTCATATGAAAAATATTTCGAGTTCACAAAGAAATTGAATGCTCAGAATCGTGTCGAATTAAAAGTCGCACATTATACCCCTAATTTTGCGATATGGAAATAGAGCGATGCAACCACTAGGGTCGCAATAAAGCCTTTATTTTTTTTTATTTCATTGAAATGAAGGTAAATACTTGTATTTTACCTTGTCTGTTTCTTATTTTAATAAATATGTTTAAAAATACACAATATACGTACAATTTTATTTTTATTGAAGAAATAGTTATATTTCGTGATGTGCCAAGAAGTATTTTTAGATGTCGAAAATTAATGTAAATAAAACTGTAAATCTAAATTATTGACCTGTATACTCTAACTCTGCATGCATTATCGCGGGAATCGAATTGTTTCATAAATGCCCAACTATTTGACACCCTGAGTCATATTGATAGATAGGTTTATCACGCCGCTGCTAAGAGGTTGTCGATCCCTGTTTTAGAGCATTGTCTCATCCCTTGTCAGTGATGCACACAAGGGGTCCGACCCTCCCCCCCAAAGCCCTTGAGTTTTTTTCGATTGATGATAATCCTATATATATATAACGTAAAATTTTATTATGTACTTGTAATTAACACTTTTTTAATTAATTAATGCTAATTATTAATTCAAAATTTATTTTTTACTGTTTTTTGTTAACAAAATCGAAAAAATCAGAAGAATCAATTGGTGTTCTCTTGAGGTATGATGCGAGTTGGGGGACTTTCGACCATGGACACCCCCCCCCCTTGAAAAATTTTTGTGTGAGCTATTGTCTCTTGTCCATGGCAAAGAGTACACAGTTCATCATAAAATCTCTATTTTGATACTCTAGTACAAAATTAGTTGTGTACAAAAATAACCATCGCTCTAAAAATAGGAGGCTTATCACAAACATCCAACTGTGAAGCTCTAGTACAACATAAACTGAACCAATTGCCGTCAATGATTATCATTCAAATCACTTGTAGATGGCTTGGCAATTTGTGATGAAAAATGACTACCACACACACACAACACAACCATTTGTTTCTTAATACACGAGATAATGAGCACGAGTGAAACGATTCATTTAAATGATTATGAATCTTACCCATTACTCCTATTGTGAAATTAATACAGTTCTACGTCTATTGCCAGGCTAACAGCTCATTTCCTTAACATCAGATTCGCAACCATATCTGAGTAATCGTCAGTAATCGTCATTGACAAATATTCGCATTAGAACGCGAGGTTATGGATAATTCCATCAATCACCTTAAGTTTCCGAATCATGAGTAGACTCTAGTTAGCGGTGAGAATGACTGAAGAGCACTGGTAAGGTCAATTACCTTCCAACTCGCCATTGAATGTGTTACGACTCCAGACCTAAATGTAGCTAATGCATTCCAGTGTTACATGAGAAGCATGCATTAAAGTTTACCATGAATAAACTACGCATGTGTTCAACATAAACTTCTAACTTACACAATTTAGCATTCGGTATGCATTATGGGGAACGTTAATTCAACATAAACTCGGGCTGGGAAGAGAGAAATAAACGCTAAGAGGCTGTGGTGGAAGCCTTAGTGATTTAAAAGTTTTGTGTTAGGATGAGGCTAGAGATTAAAGTTTTGTATTATGTTTATAGTTGCACTTAATTACTTTTCAAGTAAATTTCATTCTTAGGTGTTTATGAAGTGAAATTTAAACTTATTCAATTCCTACTGTAAGTTAACTCTCTCCTTATCTTTATATATAAAATATACGTGTCACAGTGTTTGTCCGCAATGGACTCCGAAACTACTCAACCGAAAATAATATAATATTGCATACGGTGTGTCATTTCGTCCAACTTAAAACATAGGATGGTTTTTATTTCAATTAATCACGCCATAATTTTTTTATTGCCGGAAATGTGAAGAATCCGGAAAAAACGTTGCCAGATTCACGTAAAGGAATAATCGCAAAATGTGGCATTGCTCATGTGTCTGTGGAAGCAGATATTACAAACCAAAATGCATGAAAATTAAGTGCCTGGCGTATTTCAGGGAGTGGAATCCGATTTTTGAGTCAGTTTCCAAAAATAACCGTAACTTTGCCGGATAAAGCCGGCCGACCGTATTTTAGACACACCATAACAGGGGCTTACATTAAAAGCCTTGAATCGTGAAAACTTGGACTCTGGCGTACTTCAAAATGGATAATCCGAATCTGATATCCAATCTGAGAAATAACTGTAACTTTGCCGGATAATTCAGGACGACCATTTATTACGCAAACCGTGGCAGGATCTTACCCTTAATGTCTTGGTGCGGGAAAGGTGCGTTTCTGTTGTAATTCGGGATGGTGAACGAGAGTTTGAAATCGAATTTTAGAAATTCCTGTAACTTTTCCAGATAATGCCGGACAACTCTAATGCCCCTTCCAGGGACTGAACTTGCCGGCTCAGGGGAACAAAAGTAATTTCCAGTTGTATCTAGGGGCGGAAAACGATAATTTGAAATTATATTTCAGAAACTCCACTAAACTTGCCGGATATTGTCTGAATTAGGAGAAAAGGCAAATGATTCGAGTCCCGCGTCCGGATTTTCATTATCTCTAGCGACTGAACTTGCTCGCGCTGGAGCATCAAAAGTCAGCTCCGTGTGCATTTCGGAGTGTGAAATGAGAATCTGAAATTGAATTTTAGGAGTTTCGATAACTTTGCCGGATAATGCCAGTCGACGTATTTTAGACACACCGTAGCAGGGGCTTGCCTTAAAAGCCTTGGATCGTGAAAATTTTGTCCCTGGTGTATTTCAAAACGGATAATCCGAATCTGATATTCAATCTGAGAAATAACAGTAACTTTGCCGGATAATTCAGGATGACCGTCTTTTACGCAAACCGGGGCAGGAGCTCACCCTTAAAGTCTTGGCGCGTATTCCTGGTGTAATTTGAGATGGTTTAAGCGAGTCTGAAATCGAAATATAGAAATTCCTGTATTTTTGCCAGATAATGCCGGGGGATCGGAATATTCTCGGACAGCAGTACCAGCCTATCTTGCCGACGTAAAGTGAGTGAGTGAGTGAATATTAACGTCGCACTTTTCAGCTACACGAGGCTTTTGGCGACTGACCGCGTAATTTTGAACCATGGTCAAGTGATCGGACGACACCTGAGCTGCACCCTCTCCTAACTACCACACCACACCAACGGGAGGACGTTTGAGCTCTCGACAGATTTAACGTGAATCGCTCCCCTACACGGCGGGTTTTCAGTGGTGCTGGGCTCGAACTCATGACACGTTAGCCATGATCCGATGCCTTGACCACTTGGCAACCGCGGCCACTGCCAACATAGAGACGCAAAAAGTGGATCTTGATTGTATTTCGGAACTGCCGATCCGAATATTCTCAATCCAATTCAATATAATCTCATATCTACGTCAAATAATGCCAGACGAAAGTATTTTGCACGAACTGTGGAAAAGGCTTGCTTTAAAATTCTTGAGGAGAGAGAAATGCTTTCCTGGTGTTTTTCTGGATGGGAAACAATAATAATATGAAATTGGATTTTAGAAACTCACGTAACTTTGCCGGATAATGCTGACCAACCGTAATATCCTCCTTCAGAGACTGAACTTAAGGAGCAAGGGCGTCGAAAGTGGGCACCGAGTACTTCTCGGTGTGGGAGCGAAAATTTGGATACGGATATCAAAAGCTTCCGTAAATTTTCTGGATATTGTTGGAATGAGGTCAAATGGCTTTGTGTTCGAGTTCCACCTCTGGATTTTCATTTCCGGTAGCAACTAAAATTTCAGTTGCAGTCGTGCAAAAATATGATTGTAATAGTAAATTGTATCATCGGGCATTGTTTTCACTGTTTTAGATGGCGGAAAAACTGCACATTCCGTATCAGCTGCCATTGGACATTCATAAAATACAAAATGCAATGTGTACCATTGAAAAAAGAATGGATTGGCTACAGTATTGCAAATGAATTCAGTCATGGTCAGGGATAAGTGTACCATGAACCATAAACATTCACTCAAAGCATTACATAGAGCTTTGCAAGATTTAAATGGCAACGAGAGAATTTTTGGTGTTGATGTTGTATTACTGTCTGGTGATTTCCGACAGGTATTAATAGCCATTACACGCTATACTTTTGCTCACGAGATTAACGCCTGTTTAAAACAATCGTTTTGAT
>BMAO01034351.1:0-63219 GCA_019973975.1 Trichonephila clavata | reverse complement strand
TTTTCAATCGTTACTAAAATACTTTTTCTCTTCATCCATTTAAAGTAGGAATTGACTTCCAAAAATGTTTTTATATTATTTGTTACCACAAAGCTTATAATTTAGTAAATACTGGGAAGTCAAATATTTCTTGAAAAATGTTCCTATTCATATTTCAATACAACTGTTTCTTTTGATCAATCTTATACTGATGATACAAAAATGGGAAGAAAAATATATATTTTAACACCTGTCAGATCGTCAGACTCATAGGAGATAAAAAAATCTTTACGAAAAAAACCACACTCTTTTTTGTTCTAGTATCTTTTTCCGTCAGGACTAAGTAAATAAGTTGACAAAAATCCTCTAAGTTTAAAGAAAACTCCATGAAACTTCTTCCGACTTCGGAAAAAATAAAATTTTGAACCATTTTTCATAACGCACTGTTTTTAAGGAACAAAATAAGGGATTTTGTTTCATCCATAAATATATTTAGAGGTAAAATGTTCTTGCAAATGTTAAGTGCTAAGCTAAAATAGTGCATATTGAAAAAAAAAGAAAAGGTTATGAAATCCGTCTTCACACTGAAAGTTTTGTTTGGCGTCTTATGTATTTTATAAAGAGGATTATAGGGAACTCTTTCTGTAAAATGACTTTATCAGATATTAATTCAGTGCTCTACTAATCAAATTTTCAATTTTTGTAAGGCTTTATAAATGTGAAAGTTTTTTTATCTAGAATAAGTGGCCACATCATCCGAGCGGTTATGGTCGCGAACACGTGCCAGACGTTGAGAGTCATTGGTTCTAGTTCAGGTACCATTGAAGACTTCCGTAGCCCATCAGGGTGGATATCGCTTAAATGGAGAAAATAATTTATTATTAATTGGAACCTGACTATGAAGAAAATATATTCTATTTAACGGTGATTAGATAAAAAATAATTTAAAAATAATTTTTAAATTCCATATTGCCATAAAGATTTGGATTCTCAAAAAATGGAAAATTCTTTAAATACGATTAGATGATTTTAGATTCAAAATTAAGTTATTTTTGGGCCATATAAATAACAAAAAATGATGATAACTGATAAATGAATACTATGTAGTGAGTAATGCAAGGATCCATACCCCCAGCTCTCTCGTCTAGTCCGATCCAAGATTTTTTCTGTTTTCCTGTTTTCTGTAACTTCGACAATAGTGTTTTTTTTAAAAGAAATTTTAACTAAAGAAATTGTTAAAAATGCACCTATTTTTTTTCTTGCAACTATTTTGTAGGTATCCAATCATTGCAATAAATAATAAAAATAATGAAATGCCTACATTTTTTTAATAGAAGTTACTTGCACTTTTTATCATAAATCAGCTGAAATATCTAAATTTCTTTCTGCATGTGGCAGTGTTTAACATAATGTATAGTACATATATATAAAATTCTCTCCTTCATTTATACAGCAGGAAAAAATGTCCACATAGATCATAGTTAGGTTTTTAAATTCTGAAGGAAAAAAAGGAATTCGATCCACCCTACTGAAAATGTTTTGATATTCGTTAAATCTGTCATGTTTTAAAATTATCCCATTGACTTAGTATGCATTTTTTTATTTTTTTTTTTTATTTTTTTTTTTGATTTTCTATTTGTATGTTGATTTGTTCTCTTTTTTTTTTTTTTTTTTTTTTATAGATACACTATTTCCTTAGTACTTACAGTGATCGATAAGATTCAATATGAAACGGAAACTAACTGAAACACGGAATAACGATACAATCAACTAGCATTTATATTAATTTATGTTAACTGACCTGATACTTTTAGCAGCTCAAATACTGGTTGTTCTAGAGCGCTCCTTGATATCTTCAGTTCCTGAACCGTTAATGCCTTCAATAGCCTTCCTCAGGCGAATATACTTCCACTAGTCAAACTAATCTCTCAGAATCACCTTCTTAATCAACCTCGTAGTTATCCTCTATCTCTTCATTTCATTTCTCCCTTTTATATCTTTTTTGAACTCGCTAAACCCGAAACTATCTTGTTTGCATAAGTCACACCTTTGGCTCTCGGCGGAGATTGGTTAAAATAAATAAAATATTTAAAGATGTGAGAGAAGGTTAGTGAAACGCGTAAGCACCCGTCACAACCTGTCTGATGCTTAAATTTCGGAGAACCGTTACCTCCTTGTTCCAGTAGTTCTAGAGATAATCGACACAACCTAATTTCATCAATTAATTTTGAAAAGCTTGCCACCTTTAGCAGAATTTCTTTTCCCATGTATTATCACAAAATGCATTGCTTATAAAAATAGTCATAATTTCAAGCATTTATTTGATTAAAATGAAAACAAGTATTTTTTATGTCTAAAACTAAATATGCATAGAAATTCCGACAAAAAATACAAAGTATAAATATTTAAAAAAATTATTTAAGCACTTGAAGTTTTTACAAAAATATAAAACTAATATTTTTGCAATTAAATCCAAAATAATTCGTTATTGTTTTTTTTTAAAGAAAATTCTTTGTGAATTCAGTAAAACTAAACTCCAATTCAGCAATAAAATCTTTTGCTGTGTGTAAAGACATATAATGAAACAATGTAGTTATAGTAGCCGTGTTTATTTGAAATTTCAGAATGCATTTATTTTTCAATTTTTGCTATTTTAGTCATATAGAAAAATAATGTAAAGCAATGAATAAGAAAACTGCTTTTTTTTGTTCCCTTAAAATGTTATTTATATTAAATTGAAAGTGAGTACTACTGTAGCTAATTGCTTATTCTTGCAAATTTTGGGGGTAATGGCTTACGAGTTGAATAATTGGTTCAGTTGTTGCCTCCATCGGCTTATTATTTGCTGAATAACTGAGGATGCGTATTAAAGACAACTAAATTACAGTCCTTAGATATGGAAGCAAACTAAGTAAAAGCATGTTTAAAGGGATGTAAACGTCACTTGATTACGATTCGAATTTATGTGGTTTGTTACTAATTGCTTTCGCGTTGCTATGTTATTCGAAGAAAACAACTCACAAATATTCCGCAATAAGAATTATTGATGTACCATATGTCACAGAGAAAATATTTTTCATAAAATATAATACTTGAATTTTTTTTAGTTAAGGAACTTGAAATTAGCATATTCCACGTAGATTATATAATGTTTTAAACTTTGAATTAAACCAGCCGAGGTGATAATAAAAAAAAGGTAACGTATTTTCTCTATCGAAAACAGAATTTTTAATAAAAATACGTTTATTGCCCATTATCTCTAAATATTCATTGATTAATTCATTTCTCTAGAAAGCATTTAGATCTTTAGTAATCGTGGATAAGAATACACGGAACAAATAATTTTTAAAACACATGTATTTTGAGTGGTCGAATTTTCAACCGAAAGGAAAAGTTTTTAAGGAGCTAACTCAATTAAAAAGTTTACAAAGAAATTCAATTATATCTTTCAGAATTCAGAATTCTTTTCCATAAGCATCAATCACTCAATCGAATACTCTTGTTTTGAGACAAAGAACAAGAAAATTCGAAAATTCAAGAAAAAATTACAAATTTTCCTTGATTTTTCATACTCGATATACTCCACACCTCATCTGGCAAACAAAACATTATCTGTCTGCCTTTGTCAGACAACAGAAACAGTAAAATGTATTAATAAAGAAAGAAAAATCCCTATTCGAAAACAATTTCTTTACAAAACTATAATAGTTTTCTAAAAGTATATTTAAAAATAATTCAATTACATTTAAGAATGATATGCTGACAATAAAGGAAATCTTTAAAATACTACATTTTTCATAATTTGAGATAAAATGAAAATACAGTAAAAACAACTAACCAAAAAATCAGGAACTTTAAACTATTTTAAGACGCTTTAAAAGCGAATAATTTTCAATTAAGAAATTATTTGCCAAATTTCCTTTTCAAATGATAAATGAATACATCCTACTTTGAGAAGGATCACTTCGCAAACGCGAGCGCGTTTAGGTATATGTACACTCAAGAGCCAAAACATTATGACCACCCCTACATTTTGCAATGAACTCGCCTGGAGGACGTGGATGGCACGTGATCGTTTGGAAGAGGCATTTAACTGCTGCGGGAGAATGTGAAGAATCATTCTTTCACTTACGTCTGTATGTGATGGGAAAACTGCGGATCTAAGCGACTTTGATAAAAGGCAGATTGTAATGGCTCGAAAGCTCGGAACAACTTTTTCCGAAACTTCACGACTCGTGGATTGTTCGCTATCTACAGTTGTTAGTACTTATGCAAAGTGGATGAATGATAGTGAAACCAGCGGTAGACAACATGGTGTTGGACGTCCACACGCTATCAAAGAAAAATGTCGTCGGAAACTGTCTCGCATGGTGAAGCCAAACAGTGGCTCAGCTGACAGCCCAATACAATACAGGGCCAAATACACTGTTCAGCACACTGTTCAGCGGAGCACACTGTTCAGCGGACACTGCTGGATATGGGGCTACGCAGCAAACGTCCCACTCGTGTGCCTTTGCTGACCAAGCGTCATCGCCAACTGTGCCTGCGGTGGGCCCGAGAACATCACGACTGGTCCATGGATCAGTGGGACAGAGTTGCCTGGTGAGATGAATCACGGTTTGTCATTCATAACGCCGATGGCTGTGTCAGGATACGCCGTCTTCCAGGCGAACAGTTACTAACTCAATGTACAGTAGGTCATTCACAGGCCGGCAGTGGCGGTATTCTGCTTTGAGGGACGTTCTCTTGGGTGTCTCTGGGACCATTGGTTGTGGTAGAGAACACCATGAATGCTAAAGGGTATCTGAATATCATTAAGAACCAGTTGCACCCTTACATGGCCTCTGTTTTCCCGCTGGAAATAGAATGTTCCAACAGGGTAACGCCCCGTGTCACAAGGCTAAAGTTTTGTTGGAGTGGTTACAGGAACATGATGCTGAATTCAGGTTAATTTCCTGGCCTCCTAACTCACCGGATATCAATCCGATAGGACACATTTGGCATGTCGTGGGACGGCAGCTCACAGTCCAAGACCACCAATTCGCAATATCTCGGATATGCGTGACCGTTGCTTAAATATCTGGTACAATCTGTCTTCGGCCATCCACGAAGGACTTGCGTCATCGTCGTGTTGAAGCTGGGTTTCGCGCCAAAGCTGGGTCAACTCGTGATTGAAAGGTGGTCATAATGTTTTGGCTCTTGAGTGTATATACAGTGGTGGCCAAATTTGTGTCCACCACTGTATATGTGGCACTTTTTTAAAGTTTGTATGCTTATAGAAATTGTAATGTTACACAAAATGCAAAGCCTCTTATATCATTTTAAAGATAATTTAATATTGAATTCAATACAAACAACAAAGTTCAAATATTTTCAACTCAAAAAAGTTATTTTGCAATAAATAGAGGTATGCATTAGAAAACGATTAGATGTGAGATGTCAGTGTTAATGGGTTGTCCTTACGTTTTATTAGTTTTATTACAGCTTCTCTCATCGATGTTTCATATTGCTAAAAATAGTTTTTAGCTCTCCCTTTGTTATTACATGATGCCAAAAAATAATTAATTATATCCTCAATTAGTTCCATTTTATTTCACGGGCATCTCATTCAGGCGAGAGTTTTCAAACGGTGCCACAAGTTTTCGATAGGATTAAGGTCCGAACTGTTTCCTGGCCAGGACAACATCTCAAGGATCTTAGAACAATACCTTACTGTGTGGCAAGGAACATAATCTTACCGAAAATAAATAAAGCATTGTTAATAAGTAGATCCCTGATGGAAGGTAGAAGTTTAGATTTTAGAATGGTATCAATGTATTTTCTGGCATTCAGTGTCCCATCGTTATATGAAGATGCCTGATACTATTTGTTGATATGCATGATCAAATCAAAACTATGTGAGTACTTCATGTCTTGATTTCTCATATTCTAATTCTTACATATTTTCGGACATCAGTACCGAATAACGATAGTTTAATTTCATCCCTCCATGTAACTTGTGACCACTAAACATTTGTCCAATTAATGTGTTCCTTTGACCACTGTAGTCTTTTTTAGAGCTGCTGTAAATTCAGATAAGGCTTTTTTCGTGGAATTGTAATTCTTAGTCTAACATCTCCTAATCTTCTGCTGATTGTTTTTGAAAAGACAGAAACACCAGCATCATTCAAGTAACTTCTGACGTCCGTTGATGACATTCTTCTGTGTTTGAGACATAGTATTTTTGTTCTTATGTCATTAGTAGATATGGTGCACTTTTTTGGACTTTTCCTGCTTTTTTTTATCAAATTTGTCTCCTAATATCTTAAACAAAACTTCCAGTCTCCAAATTTAATCACTGAGCCACTCACCTAACTTGTTAATTTTAACATAGGAAATACCACTTTCACATACATCTCTTTCCAGAAGTCCAATATAATCTTTTATTTGATGGCATTCCTTCGTGACGAAATATCATTGTTTTCTTGACCAGGAAACAGTCCTGATCTCAATCCTATCGGAAACTTGTGGCACCGTTGAAAAACTCTCAACTGAATGAGGTATCCTTGAAATAAAAAGGAACTAATTGAGGATAAATTTAATTCCTAGCAACATGTAAAAACAAAGGAAGAGGTTAAAACTATTTTCATTCCAATGAAACATCGATATGAAGTTGTAATAAAAAATAAAGACAGCCCCACAAAGCAGTGATAACTGATTGGTATATCATCTTTTTCTAATGCATTTAAATATTTATTGCAGCATAATGTTTTTTGCGTTTAAAGTATTTGAATTTTGTTTTTTGTATTGAATTAAGCATTAAATTGTCTTTAAAATAATATAAAATACTTTGCATTTTGTGCAAGGCAACAATTTCTGTAAGCAGGCAAAATTGAAAAATATAACAGTTTTAAAAAGTGTCCACAATTTTGGTCACCACTGTATATGACAAAAAAAAACGAGACTAAATGTGCAAAGTAAAAATTATTGGTGGACTTGACAACGCCTGTTTTTGTGACGCCATGCCATAAAAATTCTCTATCTATGTGGCAAGTTTCGCCTTCACCGATCACTCCAGTTGGGAGTACAGCGTTATTGAGTTAACATGTGCAACTGCAACGAATGGAGCTGAGAAAAAACAATTGTGGGGAATTCACCCGAACCTGACGCATCACTTACATTCACTTTTCAGCAAAATGTGCCTAAATAAAAATGTTCCATATATCCAAATTCTCAGTGTCATAATACTAACTTCAGAATAGTTTAGAAAATTCTCACTCATTCTTTGGCATTTCTGAATGCAAATGACCATCATGAATCGAGGCTTTCCTGCGAGGCATGGAAATGTGACGTATATAAACTTTTCTTCCCTGCCATTTGTCCAAAAAACAACAACACATAGGATAGAAAATATAATCAGCACATAGATTGTATAAAGCAAGAAATGATTTTAAAAAATGTGTTAGTTTCGGATTAGGTTATCAGAAATAAATAAATCATCGTTGAAGTCTGACGTTTTTCGATAAAACAGTTTGATTCGAAAATATTCTACATTTTTGACAATATTTTCTCCATCATAGCAACATGTTTGAATCACAACATCTTTCAAGTTTTGGGTAAACTCTAAAAGAAAATGCACACTCTCAACTTATATACAGATCGGCTTATATACTGAAATAAACGGAATATAATAAAATTTTATTATAAATCTATTTGTGAAAATATATTTGACTTAAAATTTTAACCCACCAATCATTTTTATTGTTATTAAATATAACAGAAATACTTTAAATTTTCTTTTCCTGATTTAATAAGGGATTTCTCTTTCTCTCTCTCGCACGCTCTCTCTATTTTGTAGAATTATTAAAAAAAAATCGTAATTTTTATTTTAACTATTCAATCAAATGATTTTAAAATAAGTACCACTGAAATGCTTTCATGTTTTTATTACCGAACAGAAAATAACATTTAATAATTTAACATCTCATGGGAAAAAATTTCTCCAAAGCAATAACTAACTTCTTCAAAATAATTGATGGAATAAACTTTGATTTATTATGCATTCCTTAGGCCATAATCACCATTAAAATATTAGAATAAAAGAGCTAATAAATTATGAAATTTCATAATAGAATAATTCCTTTGGTTCCATAACAAAGGAGTCGGTAATGATGAAATTAGTTTATGGAAATTAATTAGTAACGCTAACAAACTTGTTCAATCAATTATTCATTACAAGAATCAAGATGGTTTCCAGAAACGAAAAATATTTGCATTCCATGTTTAATGGAAGTTATTCAGAGATTCTATTTTTTTTCTTGTTCATTGTTTAATAAGAGTTGATAAAACTTGTCTTGCTTATTTTTATTAAAATGTTCTTACCCTTCAAGATGTAAACTTTAAGCTCCACGCTATTTTCGCTTCCATGTTTATTACGAGACTATTGTACAGAATATCATTTCATTATATATAATAGTTAAGAGTAAAAAAATAACTACTGTTATTATAGCGGGTGGCTATATAGCTATAGCTATACGAATATAGCGAAGTGGGCTATATAGCGAAGCGGATGGCTATAACCCACCCGATTCACTGAGAATTTCATAATTTCGTATAAATATATACTGTTTACATGTATATTATAAATATTTATGTATATATAAATTTTTGGTATGCAAGTCCCAGCATTAAGCCTTTGTTTATATTTAAAAATATTCTTATCATTCTCATTACGTGATTTAAAAAGTAATGGAATTCTTAAAAATTATTTCTAAAATTGAATTATAATTATATTTTACACACCCGAACCTCATCCCCTGAAATAGATTTCAACCAAATCCATTTTAGTGTCTCTCTACTCAACAAAATAAACCAGATATCCAACTGTATAGTCTAAATCTAATATTTTAAAAAAGAAAAAAATACTCATCGATAAGCTCCATAATCCCCTTTGAGAGACGATTTCCAGAACACCCGTTCATAGCGGATTTTAATTCAACAAAATAAATATGCATCCCGAATTTCATTATTGCAGATCTAATTGTTCGAAAAGGGAAGTAACTCTCCACTCCCACATAGCAGCCGATTTCCGTAAAATCAATTCTTAATGGATTTCTATTCAACAAAACAAACATGCTTAATAAATTTCAAGCATGTGAGTCTAACAATTCAAAAACAGGAATATTTCTTCTATAACAACCCTTAACTCATCGCAACCCTCTCTTGAGGGTCAATTTTCACAAACCCCATTCTTAGGGGAACTCTAGTCCATGAAAGGAACATGCATATCATTTTTCATTCGTAGATATAACAGTTCCAAAACGGGAATTATTATCTATAACGCCCCTTAAGCTCCCAGAGATGATTTTCACAAAAACCCTTTTAAGTGGTTTTCTTTGCAATTAAAAGGACGTGCCTAGAAATTTTCAAACCTGCGCATGAAATTGTTCAAAAAAGGAAATTTTTAACTGTAATACCCATTAAGCCCCGCAACACTCCTTGGAGGTCAATTTTCAGAAAACTTATTTTGTGGTGGATTTGTACTACATGAAAGGAACATGCCTAAAAAATTTCAAGCTTGTAGGCATAACAGTTTACATCGGCAACATTTATCTGTAACTCCTCTAAGCCCTCTCAACGGATTTAGTGGATTTTTACTCCATGGAAGTGAAACGGGTTCTATTCGGTCTTTTACTAATCCACTTGGAAAAATATTCTCTTTAACTGGGATTTTAGGTGAAAACTGATTTCAGTGAAGACTTGATTTTATGTAAATGTAAGTTTCTATTAAAATGCCAGTAGTAGAGTAGGCGTTGATGGTTGAAAAGTGATTCGAAGTGGAAAGCATAGTGTGAGTGACTGGTGGTCGCACTTCGTAATATTAATTCTATAAGGAAGGATTAAGAGAAAAGGAAGCCGTCCACCTTACGAGACTGACGTTTAAACAAGTTTGTAGAAGAGCATTCCCGGGAATTGATAAGATAAGTATTTATAGTTATATAATAAGATTAATAAGTTTTGTTGCTCCTCGGGTTTAGTTATCAATGCGCATTCTCATTAATTCTCATAAGAGTCAATAGCTAAAAAAAATTGTTCAAATAATGTCTTTCTTACTTTAACCCTCTCACACTAGCGATCGAAAGAACGCAACAAATGGAACATATTTTCCAAATTTCAAGTATTTGCGACTTTTTAATGAAAAATGGGAATGTTTATCTAAAATACCACTTTCGCCCCCAAAACGCCTCTTGGGGGTCGATTTTCTCAAAATTTCTCTTGTATAAAATCTCTACTTTATAAGAGGAGCATCTCTATAAAGTTTCATGTTTGTAGGTGTAATATATCCAGAGGTATCGTGATGAGTAAGTGAGTGAGATACTTTTCTCATTTATATAGATTATAAGAAAAACACATATTTCTTTTGAAGCGTCTTAATTTAGTAAAAAAAAACATTTATTAAACATATGCTAAAAAACAAAACAGATTACAGATTTATATAGTGCTTTTATAATAAAATTCCTATTAATAATATCAAAAAAACTTAATAATATATTTATTACAATGCATAATATATATTACTAAATAACTTAAGGTATAGTTAAATAACTTATCTAAAATGTATTTTAATTTATAAAATACATATTCATAAATAGTTTTGACACTATTTTTTAAAATTTGAAATAGCATCGAATAAATATCAATATATATCCCACAAAAGAATTTTATTTGATATTTTTTTTCGTTTTTTGATATTTTCGCTTTTAACCTAAACATCGAAATCAGTACCACAGTTTTTTATTTGTACAACAGGTTAAGTCGTAAGTCTTTTAAGTTATTTCGCAAAACTTAAGCAACAGGTATTTTTTTCCATAGCTTCACGGCAAACCATCTGAGAGACATGGAATTTAGAAATGAGAGACAGCATTTTTACTCAGCCGATGATAAAAGAATAGTTGCTCAAAAATGAGTACAATACATATAATTAGGAATTTAAAAAAGGCTTTATTGAACTCATAGTACATATCGTTATACATAATTGTCTGTTGTGCAAGAAGAAGAACGACAAGCAGATGTTTCTTAGTATGGGATAATTACTTCCCTAACTACAAAGATGGTTTTGCACCGACTCTCCATACTCAGTAATAGGTTATCCAACAGTCCTTTAGGCAAGTGTACTCATTCCTCAAAGAATATTTGTTTCAGTTGTTGGGTTTTCCCCGGAGGGTGGAAATTCGCCACAAGGCATCTCCTCAAAGCACATCATTCATATTCTATGGTATTTAAATCAGGGGAGAATGCTGGTCAATCCATTCAAGCAATATCTTCACACTTTAGCACCTGTTGAAAATCAGTTTTTCAGTGTGGTGGTCATTGCCATCCGTAAAAACGAAGTTTGGTCCAATGGCATGTCAGAATAGACACCCATGAGAAAGAATCACATCCTTACCGTAGCAATCTCCGGTTACATAGCCTCTGTCGGAAACATGGAGCCCGCTCCCCAAAATGCCTAACAGATGGCCACTTCAGGACCACAATAACGGTCTCTTTCCATGATGTTTACGGGAACTAAAGCGTGCCCCGATCTCTCTTCAACTGCCATTAAGAGTTGCTTGGGGATTTGAAACAGTCCTCATCTCTATAAAACATACCTCCATTGATGAGATATCCAGTTTTTGTGCTCCTTTCACCACTCCTTACACCGACACCGACGGACAAATTTGAAAAGGATGCAGAATTCCGTAACGCTACATGTTCAAAGGCGTTTGGCCACATTTACCAGCTATGCTTGTCATCCTGTTACTGTACACATTTGCCGAGCAATTGTGCTTGCTGACTTTTATCGGGCTCTTTTCAACTGTAGGACAATATATTGGTCCTCCAATGCAATTGCTTACAAAGGTTGCCCACCAACAACCTTTCTATCAGCTGTATTTATGGTTTACAAGGCTTTCCAAGCGCATGAATCAACACTTTAGTTGATTCCGTACTGTTCAGCTACACTAGTCAAATTACGCTCCTCCTACAGCCTTCCGATAATTCTTCCACATGAAGTCAACCATGTAATTTCTTTTAGCCATATTTAATGAAAGAACTCACATGTACTTGTAGCGAATACATTTACAAACCTTTCATTAACTGTTGAATGACTTGTAAATCATTTTTTTTCTGTCAAAAATCCGAATTAATCATATATATTTAGCAGCGCAATTGGTTTAGTGAGCAACTCATTCAGAAACCATCTTAATTCGATTCAAAAGGCCACTGGTAGATGGATTAACTTTCGTTTTGTCACTTAATGTGCTATTTGATGTGCATACCGAATGTTTTCCTGAATAATTTACAAGTTATAAAATAAATTAAAATATACCCAAAAAAATAACGAACCTTGATGTTCTTTCTTCTCCAGTATAAAACAAGATTCAATGCACAAACTCGGTGTGAAGGTTTTACTTCTTGTTGAAAAGTCCAAAATCCCAATTTCTTACCTTTTCTATAACTTTTACAATATTAATAAATAAATAAAATGATTTTTTTAATTTTTTTGCTTAATTGGAAAATGAATAATATAAAAATTGAGAAAAAAAAGTCTACACACTGGTAATTGAACCCAAGACCTTTGTATTACGAGTTCGAGCTCCTACCGCTACACCAACTCATACTCAGGATGCAGTGTAAAGTAAATGGTTCATAAGGTACGAAACATTTTTATTTTCTATACACTTGCCTATCTGGGATTCCTACTACGCTTAGTTTCATTTCTAGCCAAGCCCTGCATTTTCTATTAAATTGAGCAAAATTGGTGATGACGAGTAGGAAATGCCCCTTTGTTAGTTATTATATGATATTGCTTAAAATTGCTGTGATTTTATCAATATAAATATCTGTAAATTTTGTAATACAACAGTGATTGATGCATCTGATCGTTAAAACACTTCTACTATTATAGAAAACATACACAAAAAAATTCATTTAATTATTTTCAAACCTTTTTGAGCAATCGCTTCCCCCGTTTAAGAATTTAAAAACAAGATATCAATCATTGGCATGGCCAAGTAATTTTAGCGCGTTTTTCACATGTTGTATTTTACAATAATGCAACTAATGAACTTTTTACTAACAGAAAATAGTGTACTGTACCACTCCTCTAAATGTACTACTATTGATCTGAAAAGAAATAATGACACAAATAATTTACTAGGTAAAATTTGAGAAAATTTTGTTATCAACTAGCGAAATTCAAGAAAATTTGTAGGAAAATTCGGGAAAAGTTAAATATGATTCGGCTCATATAGGGCACAAATGCTACCAAATGCCGAAAACCCGAGGTCAATTGGTTGCTTATTGATTGAGAAAAAGATACGACAAAATATGGAACGAAGACAAAGACGAAATTTGCGTCCTAATAGCGCTTTTGTTCCACTACGTGGAAAACGCGCTAAAAACACATTTCGAGTAAAACGCATTTTAAAGTGCGACATCTTGATTAAAGTAGTGGCATTTGCTCCTAATAAAACACTTGTATTTTGTTTTAGTAAATGTGAAAGATAATAAACTTGGTATTTTTGTAAAGCTAATAAGATAGCCAATAAATAAAGTCATAAAAGAACTGTCTCAGAATGTTAGGGTAGTCGGATACCTTAAGTAAATAAATGCATTAAGCATGTTTATTCTTCACTAGGTTTTAAAACAATAATCTTGATAGTTCTGATTTATAAATTAAGGAAAACGAGAAGTAAAATCAAGCACACACACACATAACTTAATATTGTAGTTGTTGTTGTTTCGGATTTAGCAATGTAAGCATTTATTTAATACAATATTTTATATATATTTCACAATCACAGAAACAACCAATCTTTTCCTTTCCTTTCTATCTGATGGTTTCCTAATCCAGTGGGATTCCTTGCTTTCGAAAATCTATTTGAACAAAATATAACTCTTCATTAGTGTCAACGAAAAAGTTCTGCTTCAAATATTAAACATGCTTTCATAATGAAACTTACAGGTAATTCCTGAAACAGAAAAGAAATGTTTTCCCCCAGTTGTATTTTAAACAATTCATCGTGTTTTAAATTATTCATTTTCCTTATGTTGTTCAGAAAGTTTCTCGTCTTATTTGATGATGTGTGTCTTACAGTTTCTTTTATTTCACTGCATTTTTAAATGTCTTTATAATGAGTAATGCGTTTGCCATATTATTTTAAACATGTTATTGAAAAGAACAGCATTTTATGATGTAGTTGAAAAAAATATTATGAAAAATATTATTTCTTCGCTTTTAACTTACCTATTTCGAACTAAAAATAAAATTTGTGCGCATTCATTTTGAATTCATTAAATTGATTTGAACATTTTTGTAATGTTATATTTTGTACGAAACGTGTTACCAACTACTGGCTTAGAAAACTATAATACAGTTTTCTCTATAAAATATTAAATTTAACAAGCGTTTTCAAAACAATATTTTAAATAATATGCTATCATTTGTATTTTTGTCGATCTAAAATGTTATTTTTTTGCATTATTAGGGATATTTTGATACTCAAAAGATATATTTCACATATTAAAGCAAACATAAACTACTTGACATCCAAGGGGAAGAAAATGTTAGAAGTTAAATAACACCATTGATGATTTTTTTACCATTCAATAACATTAGAGTTTAAAACAATAATTGATATAGTAATCTAAAATTATAAACTGTTCATTAAATATAACTGTATGAGAGACATACAGCGATTAATATTTAAAATATATGTCAACTGCGCAATGTATACGCAACGTGTATAAATAAATTTACTATTCACTAAATTTTGTTATCAAACATTTTAATTTCAATCATTCAAATATTGTATATCTCTATTTGTTTTTATTCCTATTTTTTAATGAATTAATCTATATTATGATTAAAAAATCAAATTTATTTTACACTGATATGGAGCAGAGATCGGCAACCTTGTAGCATTGGCGTGCCAAACCAATCTACCATTATGATTCAACATAAGCCACACAGTAGGACATGTTTGAAACAATTCGATTCTCTCGCCATAATACATGTATAGTTAAAGAATATAGGTCAATAATATAGATTTACAGTTTTATCTTTCATTATAATTGAAAAAGATAAATAGAAGTTTTAATATGCACCTAGTACTATCTCTACTTTCATATCGCAAAATCAAGGGCATAATGTGTGCCTTCCAATTTGACACGATTCTGAGTATTCGGTTGTATGAAAAAATTCTTTACGGACTCGAAATATTCTTCATATGAGGAAAGAGTGACACTTAATATGTAGAAATAAAAGTAGAAAGCGAAGTACACATGCAATTTTTTTATCGAATTACATCTCTCCAGCAATGATATTCAAAAATTTACAAAATGAATGTAAATTATCTTTTGCGTTATCTTTTACATTACATTACAGAATTATAAAACCTCCATCTACTCAAAAATTGACAAATTTGTAGAGTTGAGTAGAGTGTCATTTAGAATTGTACCACGTGCCAATTGTGGCACGCGTGCTATAGGTTGCCGGCCCCTAATCTATAGTTTTAAAATATTTAATGCTATTTGGCATTTATAATGAAACATTTTTTGTGACCTTTCCAATTGCTACAATTTAGCATCTGTAGCCTAGTAGTCAAAGTCACAAATCCGTGGCGGTGTGTCATGAGTTTGAGCCTATTTCCATTGAAGACCCCAGTACAGACGGTCTGATGCCAGTTACATCTATCGAGATTCAAAGTTCTCCCGTTGGTGTGTAAGTTTGGAGATGTGGGACCAGCTCCGGTATCATTCTCGTCATTTGATAAAGGATTAATGTTTCAAGGTTTGTCACCAATATAGGCATCGATTTGCTTTTTAAATCGACACTAAAACACTCACTTCCTATCGCAGTAATTTTTACAGTGGCAGTTAGGATAAGAAAAAAAATATTGAATTTCATCCGTATCATTTATTACATTTCACATGTAGCTCAATACTCTACATAATAGCAATTTATTTTTAAAGTAAATATGTAAGCTGTGTGTGGAAAGAGAAACAATATTTATTTTTCAAAAATTAAATTAGTAACAGCAAATTATATGGTACTTAAATGGTAAATTATATGATAATAAAACCTTAATCATCTTTAGCTTTAGGATCCGTATGATGATGAAACCTCAAAGTACAGTGAAATTCGCCTAACGCGAAGACGCTTAAAACGAAATACCTGTGAACACCAAAAAAATAATACAATACTCCCTACAAACTACTTCGTATTTAAATACCTTTTTATTTCTCTAAACACGAAAAGATACTCTCTCTGAAAAAAAAATACAGAAAATACCAACCACTCAGGCGAGATTAAAGAGTGGCGTGAACTAAATAACAGGTGGACTCAGTTCTTTCGTAGAAAGAAAGTTAATTTGGCTTTGAAATACCCTAAAAATGATCGGTGACACGAGCCAACTTTCTTGATGTAAGCTACTTTCAACCTCTCTCTCTCCACCCAATAAAACGCCACACAAATACATCTCATCAGGTGGCATTGGAATTCGGTACTGAAGACAACAGAGTACTAGTAAAAATCAGCGATTTTTGTTTTATTTTTTTCTATATTAAAATAATTATTTTACGAGCACAATAATGAAGAGCGCAGTGGGAAAGCAAACTTTTATTTCTCTTAAAAGAAGATGGAGCTTCTTAGGCTATTGATCAAAAACAGAAGAGACAAACAGAATGAAAATATTTCGGTATTGCTAAATTGTGAATTAAATTCCACTAAGTTTTTGAGAATGTTTTTGATTCATTGATTTTTATTAAATGTATGCATATATACATATCTATGTAAATGGAACGTACTCTAACTTAATTTTGCTGAATATAAGTTTTTATGCAATTTCTTTTAACTAGAAATTTTTTAACACAAAAAAATATCTCTGTCCCTCTGCTTCGCGTGAAATGATTTTCATTCTATTTCTGAGAATTACAAGCTGTGATACTAATCGTCAAATAAAGTTATCTACGCACACACATAATAAATACACTTGCGTATGCTACTTATGATGTAGAAACAATGTCTAAAGCCATTTCTGTTTTTATATTTGAAGTGTTATAATATCAACACAAGTATTTTTGAAATGATATTAAATTTTTAACAAAGAATTAATTTTTAATTTATATTTAAATAAAATCATTAAAATTTGCCTGTTTAATTATAGTAATAATAAGGTCATTCGCATTTTATGGAAAATATTTTTATAGTTAACTTTTATCTATAAATTTCGTATTTTTTTTTGGCTATCAGCTTCTATCCGTTAGCTATGATTCTTGACAATAACTCTAGCTTGAATTTTCAATGTAAGTTCACTTTTCTTAGTACGGCCATGTCAATTTCACGCCATACCTCTTGAACCGTTTTAAAAAGTCTGTTAAGTGCTCTTGAATGCCGTTTTCATAGGGCTAATATAAAAAAAAAAATCGAAAGCATGGAAGTTTATTGGAGTAACATCGAATTAATTTTCAGATATTTCATAAAATGGGGATACCTTTTGTTCTTGATTCTGATTTTTTTCTTTGCCAAATAAGCAGCAGTTGACTTAGACGTGTGATTAAAAGCTTTTCGTATATTAAGCTCAATTTGGCCTCTACGTCCTTTCCCATAAAATATGGGAATTTCTTCTTCAAAAATTGGCTCTAATATATTCTGCTGATTGCAGAATGAATCAATTTTGGCTTTACTTGAAACTTTTTTGATTTTTAATTTGCCGTTTTAACAAAATCTTGCAACTATCATGAATCCTTTTGGGAACTTTCCCGTATACTATCGAAACCGTTTCGCACGGCTATTCTGGCCAATTCAGTAATAGAAAATTTATTTTCTTTTATTACAATCACTTAAATATATACATGCGTCATCGAGTGTAGCCCCAAATTTCCATTTTTCAGCAGCTAAGAGTTTTCTTATATAAATTTTACAATTTTTTTCTTTCATTTCAGCAATATGTTTTAGAAAAAGCAGATTAACTTTAGGTTAAATACCCCTTGAGTACACACGAGCACGTACTCGTTAAATCAGTGAGTCCGAAAGTCTTGTGGATGGTTGCAGCAGAAACTACGAGTGCAGGGGGTTGGAGAATATTTCCCTACCCTCCAGTTCCATGCCTAAATTGGGGAGAAGGAGATAGGTGGTGTCACAATCTATTGTATAGAAGTCCAACCTTTGTCTCAGGCTCTGGTAACTTTCATTACTTTCCTTCGGGAAGAACACTACAACAACAACAATTTTAGGTTTAAAAATCTTTTTTAACTTTCAACGTTTTTGAATGCTATTATCACTCTGCCGGAATACATCCCTTTTTTCTTTGGATTGAATCTTTGAGTCGGCAGATTTTTTTTTTTGGATCGGAGATATCACTGCTGTTGATATCACAGACATAAAGTTGTCTGAGTTCGAGCCGTGTTAGTATAAGGCTTCATGCTCATGTTTTAATTTTACCTTAAACTAGAAATTTTTTTTCCATTCAAATTTAATATGTTGTAAATCCATTTTCTTAAATGCAATAACCACGATTTTCACACGTCTTCAAAATTTGTTGATACAGATTTTTCTCCTCGTAAAGCGCAATTTCGGGCCATCTACCAAATTTTAGGAGCCATTTTCAAAATGAATTTTTTATTTTACATTAAAATCAAAAGAAAATATTAGCAGATGATTTTTCTCACGTTACCAATGTCTTATCTCAAAATGCAAACAAGAAAATGAATTACAAAATAGCTTCCATGAAGTACGAAAAACCTTCAGTACTTGATCGAATGGGTTTTATCCGTGTGACCAATGAAAGATCAGGTTAAACACTAGAACATGAATTAGGGTTTGCAATCCCGGGATTTCGAGATTACATTATCCAAAACCCGGGATTGGTCCCTGAATCAGTACTGGAATATTTATGAAAAATACTTACATATTAGCACACTTGGAATAACGTAATAAAAATAAAAACATAATTAAAAAAATAGTTTAACATTATTATTTATTGATACAAATCAAAACAAAACTTAATTCAGGATTTATTTTTTATTTATCAAATGCCTGTCCATTGACCATCAGGTCACTAGGCAACGAGCTCTCTAATATTTCTGCACAATGCAGTCCAAACCCTTCAGTGAAGAGCACACGTATAGGTGAGCAGCTTTCATGACTTGTCCAGAAGCACACAAATTACACAAAAGGTAGTCAGTCAGATTAAAACGAAACAAATGAGCACAAAGGCAGTCATGTCCTGTCAATAATCTAAACTTAGCCACAGCAGCAGCATGAGGAGAGTCCAAGACACAGTTAGGTTTTATTAGCACCTTCCAGATGATTTATTTCTGACAGCACTGGTAAAAGCATTTTTTTATAAATCCTATTAATATCAAGTTTTGCTGAGTGAAGAGGCAGGTTTCTCGTATATTTTTGTAGAATATCCGTGCCTCTTTTTGCTAAAAGGTCAGCCATTCCATTTCCCCATAAGATACAATGGGAAGGCACCCACTGGAAGACACACTTTGTCGGAATTCAGCTTAATTCATCATAAAAGACAAATAATAAGTAGTACATAATAAATTCAATAAAAATAGTACAATTTGAATGCATTGAAAATTGACCCATTTGAATGAAAAACCTATATGTTAGGGATTTTCCAAAATGTTAGTGTAAATTTAAAACAAAATAAAATACCCCTATTTTATTTTCATTGAACCACTGATTTTTTTTAGTATATTTAGAATTAATAACTGCGTGGTGTAAACAATTCGAAAGAAATAGATTTTTCAAAATTTAAATTATGAAGTCTAAACTGAAGTATTCTTTTCGAAAAATTCACATATACCTGTACACAGCATGTACAAAAGATAGAATAATTTACATAATTTTTAATCTAGAAAATGTTTCTACTTATACAACTCCCACAAAAAAGTTTTCTTAAAATATTAAGAAAATTTTATAAAAATTAAGAAATAAGAAATTAATCAGAATAAACACTGAAATTAACTCTAATAAAAGTACTAAAAAACATACTTAAATATTAAAAATAATAAGAAAAAAATACATTGTATATTTCTCAGTCCAATTAAATTCTGCCTTTTAGCTTCCTCGAAAAAATTATCTTTCCGAAATATTTTTCATAACATTTAAATATTAATACATGCAATATAATTTAAAAATATATTCATAATGATAACAAAGTAATATTATTAAATTTATCTCTATGTAGATTAAAAAAGAAAACATTGAAATAACTCACCTATAACAGAGTTAATTCACAAACTGTGAATATTCAGAAATAATTTTGAATAAATACCTTTTCAATAACTCAAACAACAATAACAGCTTAAAACAGCTCATGAGAATATACTCGTACTATTACAAAATAATATTACTAAAGTTATCTCTAGAAGTATAAAAATAAGAGTCAGAAAAATCTAAAAAACATTCCTTATGTTGACGTAACATGATAATCTAGAAAAATGACTCATGATTGATGATTCAGAAAGAAAATTGATCATGTTTATAAACATCAGACAAATGAGTCACATTTTTTTTCTATTTATGTGAAAAGGCAATGAATGTTGTGTAATGTCTCGTTTCAAAAGTGCTAACTCTCTATATAAATTTTTTGAGAATTAAATTCTTAAAAAATTTTAATAAGAAAAGAATTTCAAAATATAATGCAGACAAAAAAGCCGGGATTAGTCATTTTAATCCAGGGATTTGAAGAAACATCGGAATTCCGGGGCTGCAAACCCTAAAATAAATTAAACGCAATGCGTGAGTACTTGTATCTACTCTATATTTTTACATTAATTTTTGAACTAATTAAAATATCAGTTTAGAATTAATAACATATCTTTAAAGGGTCTACTTGATTCTTGAATATTTTACTTGCAGGAAAAAAAAACACAAAAAGTTTACAACAAATCAAGTCACTCCGTATAGTTGTCAAAATAATTTTGTATTAAAAAAAACCATGAGTGACGTATTTTATTAAATTATTTCATTTGCCATGACAAAACATTTTTTTTTTTTTTGCTTCTAGATGTAAACTAATATTTTGCTCAAGTTGTCTCAAATCCCAACCGGAAAAAACTGGAAGTAAGAAATATCAAGCTAAAGTAAACAATGGAGCAGTAAATATCAAGAGCGACAAACAATTTTAAATTTTCTAATATGCATTTCGCGAAACGATAAGTCTTCTGAAGTAAAATATTTTTCTGTGTGTGTGTTTGGGTTCATCTGAAGACTGAAATTCTAAAATAACTCGATCTCTGAAAACATCGAACGTTTCCTATAGTAAACAAAGTGACATCACATTGATTTTAAAATATTTGTTAGGCTGTATTTTATTTCGAATTTAATATTCTTCTTCTGTGCAAACTGTAAAAATGCAGAATCGGAGAGAAAATTTAAAAAAAAAAAGATTAAGAGATAATTTCTTTTTTTAAATGCAGTCTTGCAATGCTTAGGTCGCTATTTTAAATAAAATTGTATACAAAAAATTATGCTTCTTATTGCATTATTTTAGACAAAAAAAAATGCTTTTTTTTATAAATAATTAAATTTACTTTATAAAATTATGAACACATTTTATGAATTATTTGAATTATTGCCAAACTAATGAAAGCCAAGTCCAAAAAATGCATTTAAAAAAAGAAAAGAACTAGGAACAGTTATATATACAGTATGTCCACAGACGTATGTCCCTTGCCACCCTCGTACCTTCGTACCGGCTGCTGCTGTATTCATAAAAGTGTTGTCCAAGTATAGTAAAGTAACCATGTGCTACTGAATAAAACCACCTATGGCACCGTCGCTTGGTAAACTACTGAGTTAGCACTGACCTCCTAAAAGGTTTTATTCATTGCTGGGTCGTCAGTGACCTTGACCGAGCCATTGTACTAAACATGTCGAGGGGGGGGGTGATGAAATCCAAACTATTTATATGTTAGTTGGGCAAACCCTCCAGCAGAGTACCCATCAACCAAACTCCCGCATAATTACTTTGACTTCAAACTTCACTCACTTGCTCTAACGAACGGACATTGCTCTTTCCCGAACGACGCTTTTTACAGTACACGCCCTCTGGTTATGACAAGAAGTACAAAACGAGTGATAAAATAATTGCAATAAACTAACATATGATAAATGACTGAATTCTTTTTCATCACATAAGTCATAAACACGCCTTCTTAGAAGTACTCCAAGTCCTCATATATGTGTGTGTATATATATATATATATAGAGAGAGAGAGAGACATTTATATAAAATAAATCAAGACATTTTATTTTCTTTATTCCATGAAATCACTTTGTAATCTGATTTGTAGGAGAGAGACACGGACACTTGTTAAAAATCAAGACTCCGCGGTTACTCAAAAGCCAGATGTCTTCAAGTACATGTCTTATTGAAGAGGTATACTTGAGAATTTAAGCATGATATATAAGTAATAAAATATAATGGTGGGAGCGCAAACTTCTGTTAAAGCCATGTGTTCTTCATTCGCGAAATGGATAATAAATTTAATACTTGGAAATGTAACGGGAAAATAAAATTTAGAAGTGGTCTAGGGTTTAATTTTAGATCTAATTTAATTATCCTTACAGATATATATATATATATATATCATTCATAATAATCTATTTTATACTGAAGAAACAGAAATGATTTGAACTCTAAATATAAAATAATGATACATATAATTGTGAGTTAAAAAGATGGACTCTGCAGTAATATAAGCTGCTGGCCGAGAGGGCAGTTTTTATTTTTATATAAAGATCGTTATTTATCAGTTTCGTGGATGATCCATATATACTCTTTCTGTTTTTATAATGCTGAATTAAACTCTGCAGAAAAAGTTTTAATTCCATTATAAGAAAAAATTAACTTACATAAAGATGCATTAAAAATGCCTAGAGGTTTTGCATTCAATTAAATCGCAATGTAATTCTAGTTCAGTTTTAGAACTTTGCTCAATATTTCGTTTTGTCTTAATCCTGTAAAGAGTTTCTTGTAGCTCTTGCAGCTTCATTTGGAAATAAATGGAGTCCCTATGTAGCATAGTATGTAGGAAGTATATAAAAAGTTTTTTATTAGAAGGTGAACAGTTTTTTCGATGAATTATGACACAATACAAAGTAACTGCCCAGTTAAATATAAATCTGCATGATGTTTAAACAACATTTCAATATTTTAGCTATTTTATAAAATACACATTTTTTGTTATATTTTATAATTATATTTTTAATGACATATAATTTATACACAGAATTTAAACTGTCCTTTGTTAAATAAATAATTTAAAAACACAATTTAAATATGCATTGAGGTATACTTCTCGAGTGAGTCGTGAAAATAATCATAAGACGATAATTCGGTAATGATGATAAAATAAGTCATTTTAAGAACTTCAGGTCTTTGAACCATCTTTCCCAAATTTATTTCCACAAAAAGTATCCTAAAGAATCAAAGTAAAAATCAATCGCCAAAATGATGGAGAGGAAGAAATCCGATAATCAATTCTTTTATTCAATCCCAAAAAGGAATGCTACCCATAGGAAAGTTCTACTAACTGATTATTAGAGAGAAATATTTTTTAACTTTTACTGTTTTAAAAAATATATTGCGGAAGTACGTTATACAATTACTTTCCATTAATTATGAAGTACGTAGCTGGAATGGCAAAATTTCTTTGAAATATTTGTTACACACATACCTGGTGTATCAGTGCATCGGTTACGAAATCTAGACGAGGGGAAATCACACAGCAATGCATGACCGCTTTCTTGACGTGGTAGTGACGACACAAAACCAAAGCAAGGCATGGCACGAATAAAAGAGGGGAGGGGTAGTTTATTATCATTGCTACAGCTAAGAACTAAGAAAGAGGAACATTAAAAATACAACGATCGTCAATAAAAGTTTATGTTCGAATTTACGACCCAGTGCCGTGACGCAGGCCTCACATCTCCGGTGTATTGAATTCTGACATGACTAGCTATAGAACTCTTACTTGTACCGGAATTGTACTGTACCAGATCCAGCACAGTATATACGTTGTTTGACGTTCTTACCCTGCACGTTACATTCATGTGGTTCCACAATGAAGGATCAACGGTACGACAATCTGTGGTGTAAGCGTGCATATAAAGCGTAGCTGGGAGTTCTCTTACTGGAGTAACATTGGGCATGCAACCATTGTGTGGTTCATACAATGAAATCAGCTGACTCGTATGCCAGATGTATGCCAGTTAGCTCAGAGTTCATGTATTGTTTCTTCCTACTACCACTCTGTCGCAGGAGAAAGGAGGATTCATTGGGAGTGTGCAGCGAAAAACGCGTGTGTGCATACACTGTCATCTGATGCTTCGACTTACGTTGTGCGATCTACATTGTATATTAGCAAGAAATCTCAACGTTTTTTCTATACTAACAATAACAAAAAATGTTTTCACCTTTTATCCGTGTCATGTCCTTTTTGTGTTTTGTGATTCTACCATCCTAGGTGCACTATATCTGTCCTGAAACTTTGTAACCTCTGTACTGATACACGCTCTCTCTCTCTCTCTCTCTCTCTGTATATATATATATATATATACTGCTGAACCGGCCACGCGTTGCTGTGACTATGTTTTAATACGTTAGTTCAATATTATATTAGGCTATTCAATGCAAAAAATAATCTTCGTTTGTAATTTTGGAGGGTTGAAATAAAGTATAAAACAACAAATTATTTTAATTTTGCATTTAATTCATCTCCTATATGAGTGTAGTATAATGCATGAATTACAAACAAAGTCTTTAAGTAATAACATATGAATATTTAATTTTATAAATGTTGGGAATAATGGTGATTCTTTGCAATTTTTAAAATTATTTTTATCATTTTAAAGTAAAACAAAAAATAATTTGATACAACTTATCGCTAATCATTGCACACTATTTTTCGGTAATTCGTATTGTGCTAACTCAAATGGATTCAACGGTTTCTGCCCACGTGAGCATGTAACATCTAGTTGACCATTCGAGAAACTTGGATTTTCTAAGTATCAAATGGATATTGTTCGGGTTTCCAATTCATTTATGGTCATCGCGAAAGCCAAACGAATCGGGAATTGAAGCCTTTCGAATGGTATTAGAGATTCTAACGGTATCAGTGGAAATACGTGGCAAAAGATTCCATAGAAACATAACCAAATTTTCGTTTAAACTTTACAGTCAAAATGTTTGCTTCACGAAGTTCGCGGTACAATTCTTTTGATGATCAAACAACCCCATTGCATTACCTAGCTGAATTTAAGTAACGCAGATAATAACCAGGGAACCAAACGAATGTTATGTGGTGACATTACTGATACATCTAGAGAATTCAAAAACTTGATTGGTAAATTTTATAGTTTTGTTTTCATCAACAATAGTGTCGATTGGTTTAAAAGGTGTTGGATCAACTTGCAACAACCCTTTGTCTGGAAGTTTACGTCTGGTTATTTCATGCAGTATGTATTGGGATGAAGTTTCACTTCATCGTTTCCAATATTCAGTAGTTGGTTAGGAAATATTTGCTCAAATTGATCATCTTGCAAATGTACTCGCGTGTTTATGGTCAGTCGAAGTGTTTCTACGTTTCGCCATAAAAACGATTGTTTTAAACAGGCGTTAATTTCGTGAGCAAAAATAGAGATTATAATGGCTGTTAATGTCTGTCGGAAATCCCAGATAGTAATATAACAGCAGCACCGAATATTATCTCGTTGCCATTTAAATCTTGCAAAGCTCTATGTAATGCTTTGAGTGAATGTTTATGGGTCATGGTAAACTTATCCCTGATCTTGATTGAATTCATTTGCGTAACTGTAAGCAATCCACTCTTTTTTTTAAATAGTACACATTGTATCTTGTATTTTATGAATGTCCAATGGCAGCTGATGCGGAATGTGCAGTTTTTCCACCATCTAACAAAGTAACAGCAATGCCTGAAGATACAATTTCCTATTGCAATCATATTTTCGCACGACTGCACCTGAAAGTTTAGTTGGCTATAAGGAATGAAAAATCAGAAGGTGGAAGTCGAACGCAAAGCCATTTGACCTCATTCCAGCAATATCCAGAAAATTTATGGAAGCTTTTGAAATCCGTATCTAGATTCTCGTTCCCACCCCGAGAAGCACCCGGTGGCCACTTTCGACAACCCTGCTCCTGTAAGTTCAGTCTCTGAAGGGGGACATTACGGTCGGCCGGCATTATCCGGCAAAGTTACGGCAGTTTCTAAAATCCGATTTCAGATTATTCTTGTTTCCCATTCAGTAAAACACCAGGAAAGCCCTTTCCACAGTTCGTGCAAAATACTTTCGTCTGACATTATTTGACGTACATATGAGATTATCTTGAACTGGATCGAGATTATTCGGATCGGCCGTTCAGAAATACAATCAAGACCCACTTTTTGCATCTCTACGTTGCCAAGCTCGTACTGCTGTCCGGGAATATTCCGATCTGTCGGCATTATTTGGCAAAAATACAGGAATTTCTATATTTCGATTTCAGACTCGCTTAAACCATCTCAAATTACACCAGGAATACACTTTTCCCGCGCCAAGTGTTTAAGGGTGAGCTCCTGCACCGGTTTCCATAAAAGACGATCATCCTGAATTATCCGGCAAAGTAACTGTTATTTCTCAGATTGAATATCAGATTCGGATTATCCGTTTTGAAATACACCAGGGACAAAGATTTCATGATCCAAGGCTTTTAAAGCAAGCCTAAAATACGGTCGACTTGCTTTATCCGACAAAGTTATCGAAAATCCTAAGATTCAATTTCAGATTCTCATTTCACACTCCAAAATGCACATGGAGCTGACTGTCGATGCTCCAGAGCGAGCAAGTTCAGTCTCTAGAGAAAATGAAAATCTGGACGCGAGACTCGAATCATTTGCCTTTTCTCCTATTTCAGACAATATCCGGCAAGTTTAGTGGAGTTTCTGAATTATAATTTCAAATTATCGTTTCCCGCCCCCTAGATACAACTGGAAATTACTTTTGTTCCCCTGAGCCGGAAAATTCAGTCCCTGGAAGGGGTATTAGGTTTGTCTGGCATTATCTGGCAAAGTTACAGGATTTTCTAAAATTCAATTTCTAACTCTCGTTCACCATACCGAATTACAACAGAAACGCACTTTTCCCGCACCGAGACATGTAGTAAATGGTCGTTTTGAACTATCCGGCAAAGTTACAGTTATTTCTCAGACTGAATATCAGATTCGGATTATCCATGTTGAAATACGCCAGGGTCCAAGTGTTCACGATTCAAGGCTTTTAATGTAAGCCCCTGTTATGGTGTGTCTAAAATACGGTTGGCTGGCTTTATCCGATAAAGTTACGGTTATTTTTAGAAACACTCGAAAATCGGATTCCACACCCCGAAGTATGTCAGGCACTTAATTTTCGTGCATTTTGGTTTGTAATATCTGCTTCCACAGACACATGAGTAATGCCACATTTTGCGATTATTTCTTTACGGGAATCTGGCAACGTTTTTTCCAGATTCTTCACATTTCAGGCAATAAAAAAATTATGGCATGATTGATTAAATTAAAAACCATCCTATGTTTTAATTTGGACGAAATGACACACAGTATGCAAAATTATATTATGATCGGTTGAGTAGTTTCGGAGTCCATTGCGGAGAAACACTCTGACACGTATATTTTATATATATATATATGTGTGTGTGTGATATTTCAGTGGCCCAGCAATAAGAACTGAGGAATTCAATGTCTTTATTGAATGTACGGTTTTTCCTTTATAGGTAAAACCCTGGTACAACGTTTTACAATGGTTTTTAACGGGCAAAAAGAACCCCGACTTAGGAGGACGACGATATTTAAATAGAGAAAGTCAGAAGCGATAGCGAACAGGCAAATTCCCCCAAAACCATGATTTATGGGGATTTCCAGGAAATTACTGGTTTTGTGCTTCTAGTCAGAAACTCTTTTAAGGGTACAGTGGAGTTTCAAAATCAATTTTTTTAATTACCAATGAAATTTTTTCAAATTTGCAGGAAATGTGTAATATGTTACCAAATAAAAATATACAAATTTTAGTCAAAATATCTTTATTGTTTTTGAGATATTAGTTTTTTTAATTTTAATTTTACCGAATAATTAACATATTTCAAAAAGCTGCATGCGCAACCAGATTCAGTCTACGCTGTCAATATTCTCTAATAATGTTCATTTTATATATAAAAATAAAACTTAGTGAAGTTTTCTTCATATTTCTCTTTTTAAAAAATTAAAAAATTATTTATGTTGAAAATTTTAGTTTTTTCCTTAAAAACTAAAAATGTTTATATTCTCTGGTTTTTATTATTCCCCCTTAATTTAAATAAAAAAAACATTCGCTAGCATATATTTATACACCTAGAGAGAATATGTGTGCAAATTTTCACTGCAATTGGGGAAAATGTGTTGCGCAGGGAACATTTTAAAGTTATTGAAACGACAAAAATTATAATTCCCTTAAATGAAGGTTTTTATGAGTATGATGATTATAAATCTTCAATCACATTTGATAAAAGCAATTATTACTATAATTAAGGAATACCATATTGTTTACAACTTATATACTGATTTTCTTTATGTCATTGTAATAAATATACCTAATTTTCAGCAATAAACAAATTTTCAGTAGTAAATGAAAAATTTAATATTTTGATGTTATCATTGAAAATATGACTGAAAATGTATTTTAAAGTCAAGCACAATTCTAGAACTTTATATACAACATATCTAAATGTAAAATAATATAAATAAAATAAAATATTATTATTAATAAAAATTAAATATACTATTATTTAAGATTAACTTACCATAGTACTGTGATTTCAAATTATATACATCCAAATAAATATTTAAAAAAAAACTGGTTATACTAAAATTGTCCAGCCCCATAACTGAGCTCATTCTTTTCCCTATGTTTTTTATATTTTTGAATTTTTTTCTCCTTTTTATATTGTTCTGAGGCTTTTCGCTTTCTTTGCGACAACCTTCGGTTATCGAGTCTGTGGGCAATTTTGAATGCAGTGTCTACCATTTCACTATTGTTTAATTTTAGCGTTTCAACATAGCCAATATTTACTTCGCTGACCGCTGCTGTTACTGCAAGATCAATTCGTTTCTTTGAAACAAACACATCTTTGGGGCATTTCCTCCAAATGCAACTGTGTATACTCTCATTGGCATTTTGGGTTTTGCCGGAAACACAGCGAAGAAGAATTTCATTTGAGGCAAGGCGCTGGTATACTGGCATAATTTTAGCAACTACTTCTTCTGACAGTTTTGTTTTTCATGCTTTTATGACTACCTGGTACTTTATTATCTGCCTTAGCTCTATTATAAAAGCACCAGGATAGCTTTCCTTCAGGGCATTTGCTGTGCATTGGCTTTACATCAGTTGACATACAAAGATAAAGAGTTGCTAAAATTGACTTCTTCATCCTATCAACTTCTGGAGCATTATCGACAATGGCTTTCCTGTAAAAGTTCTGTAATTTTTTTATTGTTGCGTCAGTCAAACTACCTTGTTTACGACCACCTAATGTCACACCTTTCACACGCCACTCTTTCACTTTATTCCGGAGTGATGTTCCCAAACGTTTGGCTACGTGGTTAACACACTCTTCTTTTTTAATGACAACATCATCTCCATACACTTTTTTTTCATTCAGATGTTGGTGTGTTTTTGCATCACCGTCACAAAGTATAGTGGTATACCGCATTGCGCAGTCAGACATTGACCGGTTCCATAAAATGTAGGCAGCATGCATTTCCATACTACCTGAGGAACCGTCAAAGTTTTTCTGGCACTTTTCTGAATGCCCTGATTTCCAAATCTGAAACTCGGGGCTCGCTTCACCCAAATCTTTTGCAGCCATACTGTATTCATGGCAATACTTTGACAAAACCTCAAAGTCAACAACGAGATTTGTCATTACATCAATGACAATGCCGATGCCATATAGAGACGTATGGCCTCTTTTGTGCCACGTTCCATCGTATGATACAGTTATATCAATAATATTGTTCTGAACAAGATCAGGATGTAAATATAAATTTGTTTGTCTCACGTGGTCTCTTGAGATTTGTAGCATTTCAGCTTTCGCATTTTCATTTTTGCTACATAAGTTTTCTAAGCATTTCGAAAATGTTTTACGATCCATACACGGTGTACCTAAAATTGATGAGAAAGTTTCTAAGGCTGCGTGACCTCTCCCTATAGCCAAGAATGCGGATGCAAGTTTTGTGTTGATATCAAATTTCCTGAAGGGTTTTCTCGTTGACTTGTGAAGGCATGTCCATATGATTTTTTACATTTTTCGCAAACAAGTTCCATTTTGGTGGAGAAACCGTATGAATTGTGTGCTAAAATCTTCAACGAGAACTGGTTGCAATCACTGCATGGAACATTATGTAACAATGACGTCCACATTGAATTATTGATGAAATGATATTCATTTGATTCAGAATCCACATCACTTTTATTCATACCTGATGTACTAGGAACAGCTCCTGTTGAAATTTCATCACATTTACTATCAGATGATGATTTTCCTTTTTCTAAATTTCTTATGCAGGCAGCTTTGCGTTTGCTTGGTCGCCCTTTGGGCTTTCGATATTTTGAACTTATACTGTGCATTATCACAAAACAAAATAAACTGTGATAATTTTGCTCAAAAGAATAGAAAATATATAAAATATTAAAAGATAATGGCAATATAGAGCTTTAGTTCTGAAAAGAACTGTTTCTTATTTATAAAACGAAACTCAAAGAAAGCTGTTTTCGAAACAAAGTTGGTTAGACAATGTAAACAAAAACTTTATACCGCACAGTTTGAGTTACAGTTATTTTCATGTTGCCAAATTATAGAAAAATATATAATGCATATATAGAGTCAAAAAAATAACACATACAGTAAATAAAAGTATCACTAAAAATGATAAAAGAATACAATACAGATGCGTAATTCTGCAGCTGATGTAAACAAAGGGGCGTGGTCAAACAGGTGTTCGAATTCAAAAGAGCATAACTTCTATAAAATTGATCGGAATTGAAAAATTCTTTTTGCATTCAGTAGCAATGATTACAGGCATTAATAATATGCTAAAAGTGAAAAATCGAAAATTTGACCCATTTTCACCAATTTGAAAGTCCACTGTACCCTTAAGACTACAGGGAAGATTTATTATCTGACGGGAAAAAGATGACAAATACTCTATTCATTTTGCATCATGTAAGAGAGAGAGAGAAGAGAGAGAGTTTTAGGTTAAAGGTTTCGAATATAAATAAATATATTAATATAACAGGGTCGTGGGTAGCCTAGTGGTTTGAGCATCAGTCTCTAGACCTGAGGGCCTGGGTTTGATGCCGGATGCCACTAAATACCACCGAGTATAGACGGAGTACGTGCTCGTTAAATCAGTGGGTCCGAAAGTCTTGTGGGCGGTCGGAGCAGAAACCACGAGTGCAGGGGGCTGGAGAATATTTCCCTCCCCTTCAGCTCCATGCCAAAATTGTGGAGGTGGAGATAGGTGGTGTCGCCTTCTATCATTTAGAAGTCCAACCTGTCTCACAGGCAATGGCAACTTTAATTCCTTCCTGCGGGAAGGACACGACAACAACAACAACATTACCCCCACTCACACACACACAACATATATATATATATATAACATATCACTCAATAAGTCCCGGGCCTAACATATAGATGGAGCTATCTTCTAACTTTTCTAAGCCTAACCCAGTAGTACTAACTTTCAAACGGCACGTGTCAAAATTTCAAGAGAATATCTTGTTTAGTTATAAAGTTACAGTGGTTTTTTGTGGCAACAGTGCCAACTGCTTGGAAACTATGGAGGAAAAGGTATTTCGTGTGCTAACCAAACATTGCTTTCTGATGGGGAAAAACACTGTTCAAGTGAAACAATGGCTTGATAAATGTTATCCGGACTCTGTTTCATCGCAAACAACTGTTAAAAGATGGTATGCTGACTTAAAACGTAGTCGTACAGACACAAACGACGTTGAACGTTCAGGTCACCCAAATTCTGCACTTGTTCCAGAAATCATCAAAAAAGTGCATGAAATCGTTTTAGCCGACCATAAATTGAAGTTGCGTGAGATAGCACATAATTTAAAGGTATCAGAAGGCAGTGCGTTTGCTATTTTTCATGATCATTTGCCAATGAGAAAGCTGTGTTCAAAGTGGGTGCCACATTTTCTTACTGTTGATCAAAAACAAGAACGCATCGACGATTCAGAGCGTTGTTTGGAGCTATTTAAGCAAAATAAACAGGATTTTTTACATAGATATGTGACAGTGGTTGAAACATGGATACATTACTACATGCCTGAATGAAAAATATCGTCAGGTGAGTGGACAGAAGCCAGTGAAAAACTTTCAAAGCGCCCAAAAACTCAAACGTCAGCTAGCAAGGTTATGGCGTCCGTATTTTGAGATGCTCATTTGATTTTGTTTTTTGACTACCTTGAGAAAGACAAAACAATTAATAGTGAATATTACATGGCGTTATTGGATCCACTGAATGAAAAAATAAAGAAAAAACGTCTTCAAATGCAAAAGAAAATGTACTGTTTCACCAAGACAATGCTCCGTGACACAAGTCCGTGAAAACGATGGTCAAATTGATCGAATTGCACTTCGAATTACTTTCCCACCCACCGTACAGTCCAGATCTTGCCCTCAGTGACTACTGGATATTTGCAGATCTTAAAAGAATGCTGCTGAGAAAGAGGTTTGGTACAAATGAAGAAGTGATTACCGAAATAGAAGTCTATTTAGAGAGCAAAGACAAATCGTTCTACGAAAAAGGTATTAAAAAAATTAGAAAAGCACTGGGCTGCATGTATCACTCTTGAAGGGGCATATCTTGATAAATGAAGTTCAATTTTGCAGAAAAGCTGTTGTTTTATTAGTTAGACCCGGGACTTATTGAGTGATGTGTTACATATACATATATATATATATAATTGCATTTAATTATAGATATAATGACATTTAATTTATAAATTTCATGTATTTTTTAACGTTTTTTTCCCATATTGAATGTTATTTGTTGCTCTCTCTCTCTCTTATTTCCTTTTTTTTTTGGTGCAAACTACACGAATTATAATTAAGTAGGATACATTACATGTACTGCAGTAAGCAATACCTGAATAACGTATATTTTTTGCCTAAAAATTAAGAGATATAATTCATATATGCTATCATGGAATTCTACAAAGGCTTTGAAACAAAATGTGATTTTACAAACTGTTTATCAATATGAATTAATCTGTAAATTTCACTTAATATCAAATAAACAACTGTTTCTTTTAAATTTTGGAAAAAATATTACTTTTTTTTTTATAATTGAGTATTAAAAAAATTATTTCATGTCGTTAAATGAATGTGCATATAGTTCCCTTGATTATTATCGTTTCCTATTCTAACTTGTTAAAATATGATACGCCCTCATTAAAACTGTTCTTGCTGTTTTATAGGAAAGCAGTAAATATAAAAAACGTTGACAAAGAATGTAACACAATTTTTCATCAAAAGTTAAAACTATAATTAAATGATAAGATGTAGTGAGGAAAAAGCTAGAAAGAAATAATTTCTAAGAAAGCCATCAAATGAATGAAAAAAAATGCTTCAAAAAGTAACAGGAAAAAAAGGCTTTAAAAACATTCGCTGTCAATATGTTAGTTTTTCTTTGTTCATTTTTCCCCCTTTTAATAACTTCCTTTTTTTAGAAAGTTCTTAAGTTTCTGAGATATTGTTAGTTGTAGATTTTCTATTTTGGCAAGATACATTCAAGGTTCTGTCAAGGATTTTATAGGGCTCATTATTTCGAAGTCATGGATGCGAAAACGTAATTTTACAAAAATAATAATTTAAAAGCGTTCAATCGATAGATTAAAATAAATTATTGACTGTAATTACAATGAGTTGTCTTAAATGAAAAAGAAAAATAGATTTTTTTTCATACTATGTTGTGTGAAATATTTAGAATGATATACATCATAGAATCGGCAAACGTTCATATGTTTCTCGGTAATAATGCTTTAATTTTTAATATCTTGATAGTGCAGTATAGCATCAAAACAAAATAGTTTGAGGTATTTTCTTAAGAAATTTCAGTTGACTACGCATTCTTATTTTAAATAATCATGAAACTTCTTTTTTTGGTTTGTGTGTACTATTTCAAAATTTTAATCTTTTTAGTTTCAATTTTAAATTAATTATATAATCATCTCTTCTTTTTTCCAATGAATTATTCTCAAAATTCGTTCCAAGGTATTCAAATAGTAGATTTTTTTTTGTATTTTTACAAAAAACAATTTAAATAAGCTATTCTGCTTTTAAAATGCAAATTGTAAAATTCAGAGTTACTTAATAGGTTTGTAAACATTCGTTATAATAGAATATCTCTGACTATATGTTTTCAAGTTTTTATGAAATGTATTTCTGTCACATTCCTCCTAATGAACATTTATCTAAACATACTATATAAAGTAATCAAATCTCTAAAAGTTTTCAAATAGAAAATAGTGGTAATACAAAATCATTATTAAGTCGAAATAAATAAACATTATACCTGCCGTTATTTGAACACAATTAGTTTTCTTCTTCTTTTTTGAATTAAGCCTTTGATATTAAAACACTCCTCTCAAAAGAAGTCGACATTTTAGCAACTCACGCATTCTTCTTTTTAATAATAACCAAATACTCAGAAAACGTGGCTTATATTTATTGTATTTATTTCTGACATATAAAATTGAACAAAAAGACCCCTTCTTAAAAGGAAAGTGATATATCTCTTCTACAGGTTTAAAAGCCTTTTAAAGGATTTTTAAATGTCAGAAAGAGGATTTCGAAGAAAAGAAGCAGTCAAAATGAATAAAGATGTAAGCATTACTTGAAGTGTGAATAACAGATAATATAATTATGTTAACACATATTTGTCTTTTCTCCTAACTTGACCTTATTTCGGTTTCTTTGAGCTCCATGGAAATGAGTTTTTCGTTACTGACAATTAAGAACGTACTTTAAACCACCTTTGTACTGATTTCTTCTCATTACAACAGCAGTATTATGATGAACTGGGCATATCCGAGAAACTGGTACTAAAGGGCATTAAATTATATCATTTTCAGAGTCTGTTTACTTTTGTGTAGCTAACATTGAGCAAAGTGATGGAAAGTTAAGGATAGCTTTGCATTTATTTGTTGTAGTATTAATAGTTCATAGGACATTTAATCAGTAATAGCGATACGACGTTGCCGAAGACTCTAAAGCCAAGTGGAGGACTTAGAAGGAGGTCGCAAATTTAGTGTGATTAAATCTGGCTGGATATATCAAGCAATATTCCATCACTTGCACAACATTTGCATGGCTGTTCAAAAGTGCTGGTAAAAATTGTTGTTACAAAAGTCATATCAGAGGAATAAAATGTCATAATATCCAGAGTGCATGACTGCAAGAATGAATTAGAAATTGTGTGACAGGCTCGAACTGTCACAAGGACATTATTGCCAACTCTTAAGGTATTCGACAACCATAAAATTGTAAATTTTACCAAACATTGACAATTTTTTTTATGATTTTATTTTATGGGACATCTATTAGCTTTATAGAAATACCAAGTTAATTATTTTCCATTGACTAGATCAAAAACTACAAGAGTTTTAGTAAAAGCAGGTGCCATTACTTTAAGCAAGATGCCATTACTGTAAAATGCGTTTTACTCGATATGTGTTTTTTTAAAGGCTCAAATGGGGACAGTGATTGCTCAGAAAGTTTTGGAAATAATGAAATGAATTTTTTTGCGTATGCTCTGTATAATAGTAGAAGTCTTTTAACATTTAGATTTACCAATTACTGCTTTATTACAAAATTTACATTCCCTTATATGAATATAATCACTGTTTTCTTTAGCGATTTTATAAAATTTAATATAATTTTTTTCTCATCTTAATTTTAGCATATTTTTCCTAAAGTGTACTAAATAATTCTAAAAACCACAAAAAAATTCCCACAACACCATTTTTTTTAAAAAAGTTGTCGCAAGTGTTCGAATGTTTTAAATGTATAACAACTACTTGCGTGAAACCCATGGTGGCTTCCACCATAGCAAGGTGTATGATTGCGGCTGAATTTTATATTTTTATGGGTTTTAAGGCGTTACTTCACCACAAGTGGTGAAGAGGCTCAAATTGCTCTTTGTCTTACATAACTATGTACTCCTTTAGTTTTGGATTGGATGCTGAGGGTTGTCTCACAGGAGAAAATCAACTATTTAATCCTGCAATGCAAAAATAGCTCAAACTTGTGTTGATGCTAGCTTGTGATCAATTGCTTTGCATTACAAGATACGTACGTCATCTTAAAGCAATTTTAAAACCAAATATACTGCTTATCTTCATAAGACTCGTGCACCTCCAGATTAACCGACGAGATGTTGAAACTCTGTGCAATTTTTTTTCAGATTTATTAAGATCGTGCATTGATCAGATTATTAAACCAATTCATTTCAATAAAATTCCTGAAGAACCTTAAATATTTCAACATTATACACAGCAGTTCCATTCCAAAATCATATTTCAACATGATTATTCGGGTGTGGATATTGTAATAGTCATGCCGGTAAGTCATAAGTTCAAGCCATGTGCCACAGAAGATGCAAGACGCGGCATAAACGTGACGTCCTCCTGTTGGCGTGGTGGGTAAGCTAAGTGAGGAAAGGATGCATGCTGGTTTAGTTGTTACCGTTGTCATTTAACAATGGCTGAAAATTATGAGACCGTCTCCAATAACCTCCGTTTTGCTTAAAAGTACAACGTTGATAAATACTCAGTCACCCACAAAAAAATATATATTTTATTTTCTGAGAAAAATTTCTGAGTTTATATTTCAATGAAAATAATATCAATAATAATTTAACAAATATCACTAATGCAATACTAAAAATACGTTGTTTGTTATGCTGATTGTTCATCAATGATCTTATTAAAATTGAATCGAATAGTTTTTCCTTTTCTTTTTTTTTCCTTTCTTGAATATCATATGCTAAACTTGATGTTTAATCCATTTAAATAAGCAAACTGTCACGCTATTTTCAATTTAATCATATTCATGTAGACAGTTATTACAGCTTTTATATATAACTCATGCTTTGTTTACTTTTATAACAAAAACATTAATTACTCTTTGTTCAGTTCTTAAAAAAATGACATCCCCCCCCCCCGATCTCGAGTGTATTTAATTTACAAATGTTGTGAATGCTAAACGCATAACTTAAATAGCATTGACGGCAGGTAGAGATGTAAACATGTCTGGTTTGAAATATTAATTAGCGTTGTTTATTATGACTGTATCGTTTCTTTCAAAGCATGCAAAACAATGCACGAATACAAATTAATGTTAATTTATTAAGTATTGCACTCGTAACTACATTTGTAAAAATATAAAGCATTTGTTTGTGTTTCACTGACAAAAATGACATGGAAAAAAATAAGAACATAAAACTAATTTCTCATAAAGTATTAGGAAGAAAAAAATCTTATGTAATTGTCTTTTTCATTGACTCATTATTTGTCATGACTTAATACCTCCTTCATATAAGACAGGCACGATTTTATTTTTTTTTATATCTTGGCATGAAACATGAAAGTTTTTCATATTTTAACTATACCTAATTATAAATAATATTATAAAGAAAAACCTTTATCTCTCTTTCTATAGATATCTTTATATCTATCATTTTTTTGTGCGTGTGTATGTGACTGGATTCCTCCTAAGTGGTTGGAGCCATTTTGATAAATTTTTTTGGATGTATTCAAGTAGATTCGAGAATGGTTTTTTTCACAATTGGGTTCAATTTTACAATTAGTGTTTAATGGATATTAATTAAAAACCTTAAAATGCACAATTGATTTAACCCTGTTTTATGTTTATTCCGCTAATACTCGGCGAGAAAAAGAAGAAATAAGAAGGGATATATTTTGCGGTATTTCCGACGTTTTTAAATTTATACTAAAATTAATTACAGAATCGGAAGAATCATTTATTTCGCCAAGACATTATATATATTTTGTTAACAAACTGACGATATTTTGCATTCTTTACGATTTTTTTTAAAAAATGAAACAATATCGATGCGTTTTTATGAAAATAACTTTTCAATCGTTCTGTAAATATTTCTTATCGTAGTAATAAATCAACGTTCTACACTAAAAAATATACATTTTAGTCTTTTAAAATCAGTAAATAAAATCAAAATGCCATTTTTTTTCAATTTTTTTTTTTTTTTACAATTTTTCAAAAAATACTCAAAATTTTCATTAAACCTTTAATAACTTCGCCATTTATAAAGATCATCTGATAAAAAAAAATTTCGCGTGTCGAACGTTATTATCCGTGTTTTGTCTAAAGTTTGAAAAAATTCCCTAAATGTTACGGATTTTTAAAAAAAAAGTTTTTGTGTTTTTCATCTAATACCAATTTTACAACTCATTCACGCAGTATTTTTCTGCCTTCTTTGTTTAAAAATTACCATTGTTTATTTCGATGAGTGAAATTTGGAAACTTTACCTTAAAAATTAAGGCCTTAAAAATTAAAACTTTGATAAAAACACGCGTTTATAGAAAGTGAAAGAGCTTACCTACTAAAACCGTTTTTAAAGCCAAACAAATTTTTTGAGTAATGGCTTATACTCTGCTCCACCTCAATGGACTAAATTCATGTGACGTCATAAAATTCATGTGACGTCATAAAATTCATGTGACGTCATAATCACATGATAACTTTAAACCACGTGTTTTTAGCCAATCAAGTTAAAAAACACACGTGACGTCATAGTCACGATAAATGCAAATATCTATTTTCAGCAAATCAGTTCATGCACTTCGTTGTTGCCAAATTACGCTTTTTACAGAAACTTTTTTTTAAAAAAAATTAATATTTGTCACTTTATTTAAAAGCACATGTATAAAACAAGACTTTTTTTTCTTTAACTTTAAAATCTTTTTGCAGAAATTTCTTTTTATAACTCTTGAGCATCTTTACCCAACAATGCAATTTGAAATTTTACCTAAGTTTTGCAAATAGAATAAAAAGTACGAGCTAGTTTACTGTCTGTTTTGAATTCAATGTAGAACACGTGTTTATATTATCATGTGACCATCATGAATTTAGTCCATTTGGCAGTCTTCTGCTTCTGGGTTACACTGGAAAAAAGAGCTTGACTATAGAAAAAGCAAAATCACCAAATTTTACGAGTAAAAATATGCATTTGAAAAATTTATTTTGCTTCATTATGAGGATATTTTTTCAACTATATAAGTTATCTTATTACATTCATTTGTATAACAAAATTTCTATAATATTTGTGAAAAATTAAATCACTTTTACTCCGTTAGCATTATTTTATACATACGCTTCTATTAAGGCCGTTCGTTACCCCCTATACCGCTAATGATAAATTTAGGTTTTTTACGTACCTATTTCTCAGAAACTGTTAAATATAAAGACTTCAGCTTTTGTCAGCATATATTAAATAGAATTTTACATTTGTACTGAAGTGAGCTTTTTTAAATATATTGTCCAGCTTTTTTAAAAATCATGCAACGTAAAAGTTTCACTAGGAATTTTTTGAAAATTTTCATTGTTTTTCACGTTAACTGACTTTTACGAAAACATTTTGGGAATTTTAATAAAACCTCAGTTCAGTATATATAGTTACATATCAGTTATGTTCCATTGAAATTTCATGAGCATCCTTTCAGAAGGTTCTGAGAAAAAGTTGCACACAGTATGAAAAACATCATCTTGAGAAAAATGCATTTTTAATATGAAATGTCTCTTTATAACAAAAACTATGAATTACAACAGGTATTTGTCCCATTTTATTAAACATTAGCTTCTTCTATATTTATTTTAAGCCTTTTTTTTGTTTCCTATTTAACTCAAATTGCCCAGAAAATACATACATAACATTTTTCAGTTTTTTTTCTAACAAGATATTTTAAATCATTTAATTCAAATTTCTGAAATTCTGTACCAATTTTTTAAGAATTTTTAATTTTGATGCATTGCAAATATCAAAGTTGACCATAAATAATTAGAAATATACTATGAAAATGAAAATTATGATTTTGGTGAGTGCATATGGGAATATGAAATTATACGACAATTCGAAATTTTTCATTAGGATTCTGTGTATTATCATGCAAACACTGTTTCTAAAAGTATCACATCTCCAAAGTTTCTCTAAACTGGCCAAATAACTTGTAAAACAGCCAAAATAAAACTGTTTTTAAACATGAAATTTATGTATTTTTATGTATATAACAAGCTTTACAGGCAACGACAAAAATTTTCGCATATCAGAATATCATCCATTTACCTATGTACCTTGTTCTCAGAAACTGTTAAACATAAAAACATCAAATTTAGTCAGTATGTCAACTAGACTTTTATATTTATACTGAAGTGAGATTTTTAAAATACATCTTTATGTTTTTCCAAAATCTTGCAGCGTAAGAGTATCACTATGAATTTTTTGAAAACTGTCATTTTTTTCACTATAACTGTTCAGTGGCAAAAACAATTAAGCAAATTTCAAAAAGCTCACTTCAGTATATATAGTTACATATCAATAGCGTGACTGAAAATTTGCAGTTACATTCATTCAATAGACTCTAAAAAAAAGTACATGTAGTTTTATAAACATTATTTTGATAAAATTGAATTTTTACTATAAAGTGTCACTGCATCTTAAAACTAGGAATTATAACATAAATTTGTCCCATTTCATTGAACATTAGCATCTTCTGAATTTGTTTTAAGTAAAATAGAAAGTAAAAATAGATATTTTGTAATATTTATATGAATTTTCTAAAATTCTGTATCAAATTTTGAAGAAACAACATCAAACATCAAAGTTGAGTAAAATAGGCAATATGTAAAATATAAAATATACATATATATTGTGGGAAATATACCAATATAGATTTGTCATGAATTTTATATTACATTTCGGAATATATAATTTTACGAAATTTCTAATGTTATCATTAAGATTTTGTATGTTAACATGCAAACACAGTTTCAAAATTTAAATTTCAAAAGTTTTTCTAAACTGGACAAATGATTTCTAAAATACCCAAAATAAAACTGATTTTATGTTTTTAAACATGACATTTATGTATTTTTAAGTATGTAATAAGCTTCTCGCAACGACAAAAAAACCTTACATATAAATGTTATTATCAAGTAACTTTTATTGAAAAACTCTTGAATACTAAAGATTATAAAAACTTGTCTGTACAATAAATAAATATTTATATTTATACTGAAGTGATATTTTTCAAAACATATTTTTATATAAAATCATTATAATTTTTTAAAAAATTGTCGTTTTTTGTATATCTGCTTTCTATTTAAATGATTTAAAAATATTTCAAAAGTGTCACTTCAGTATACACAGTTATATATAAGGAACATAGAGTTCATGCATACAGTATATTTAAACAATTTTAAAAATATAAATTTTAGAAAACAGTAATTTTTTAGCAAAAGATTTTTGAGGGAAAAAGAAGGTATTAGTTATTATCCAGAATGAAAATAAAGTTTAAATAATCTTGATTCCCTTTCAATTTCTTAGTTTAAAATTGGTTGATACCCATTTTTTTTATTATTTTGATGAAAAAGCAAGTTTTTACATTTTCAGTTATTTGACAATTATTATCTGCCAAGTATCTATGTTGGTTGCAATAAGTGCACCATTAAATAGTGAGTAGTCACATTTTTGCAATGTTTGATATTCAAGCAACTTAAAATATATATTTTTTTTATTATCATTTTTGTAAATAGCTTCTTGCCACGTTTTCATTAGAGTTCTTATAAACAAGATTTTTGAGGGATTTAAAATTAGTATCTTCTAGAAATATGGCTAAACTTTTGAAGGAAATACCTTTTCCAACAAAATACAAAATATCTACTCCTTTCTAAATTTCAAATTAAAATTACAATGATTTCATAAAAATTAGAAACTTCCCTTCAAAACTAGGTAAGCAAACTGGCAGTTAAAGTGGCAGTTATTGTACAGCTATTCTACAGTTAATTATGTATAATTAAATGAAAAAATATACTGGCTGTACAACAACTTCCCAGATTTAAATGGCTAATATATACACTATATACGTCAAAAGCGGCGTGACAAAACAGCTGATTATTTTTTAAAAGTCATTTTGACATACTTCTCATTCATAAATTAGCATATATATTATATCACTGGAAAAGTCATGAATTGAATATTTTAGGAGCATCAGAATCTCAAAATCGATAACCTGAAGATTTTCAGCCTACTGAGTGCTCTTAATATAATTAATTACAATGCATTTACATGTCGTTTTTGTTTGTTATATTAACACATAATGAAGCATAAAATAGAATTTTAAACATCATTTAAAATATATCAATATTAAAATTTATTGTCATTCATAAAACTTTTATTTTACTCAAAAAATATCTCGGTGTACACAATCGGTGTACCTCGAGGGAGGTTATAGCGGCCCCTATAACCTCCCTCAAAGTTGTAAAGGTCTCTATGAGAAGAGAACCCCCTTTTTGAACCATTACATTTGCAGACCTGTAGGTTGGTAAACATCTTACTTGCACTTAGTAGAGATCCGCTTAAAATGGAGTTTGAGGGAATTGATTACGAGGGTGGATGGATAGAAAGGGGGGGGGAGGGATGATAAATACACTTTTGATTCAGAAATTCAAGTTCTATATTTTTTAAAGCAAAAACTGAGGAATCTAACAATTATTTTTTTAGATTTAATGAAAAACTTAATACCATTACTTTGCGAAAAATGACATAAAAATACTACATAGTGTTAATACGCACTGGTCTCCAAAAGTTAAGCATAAATCGTAAAACGCGAAAAACATGGAGTAAATATTCGATAAATTATTCTAAATTTCTTGCGGATAATAATTAAGTGAAGAAGAAACATTGGATTTATGCAAAACTTTTCAGTCGACTACATCCTGCGCGAAGCACCGGCGCATGTCGGAACGCGGAGAAACCAATTCACGCAGCATAGGAAGTTCAGTCAAGTTTCGTGCAACTGCTGTGCGAAGAAACGTTGTTAACCATCAAACAGGGTGAATGATGGCACAAAGACGCAAAATGGACATGTTTACGAAAGGAAGAATCGTTGGAATGGTGGAATCTCTCGATCGCAAACCGAAGTGTCTTGAATTATGTATGTGTACCAGTTTGCGATCTCAAGACTGTGGCAGAGGTTTCAAAGAACGGGAGATGTTACCCGACAACCAGTATCAGGTCAACCAAGAGTCACAACCCCTCGCCAAGAAACGATATCTGGTAATAAGTGCGCGACATCAGAGTACTGCCAGAGCACTGGGTTCGGCGCTCACAGTCGCCACAGGAATACGAATTTCGAGACAAACTGTTTACAGGAGACTCAATCATGCTGGCCTGAAGACCAGCAGTTTGCATTCCCCTCACGTCTGTGCATAAACGCGCTCGTTTGAACTGGAGTTTGAAATATAGACATTGGAGTGTGGGAGAGTGGGCCAATCTGATATTCAGTGACGAGTCCCGGTTTAGTCTGAGTAGTGATTCTCGGCGGGTAACGACATGGAGATAACGTGGAATACGTTTTAAACCAAGAAACATAACGGAGAGACATCATTTTCCATCAAAGGAAGTAATGGTATGGGCAGGAATAATGATGGACGGCCGCACAGACCTCCATTTCTTTGACACGGGGTCTGTGACTGCTCAAAGATACAGAGACGAAGTTCTTGAGCCTTATGTTCACTTGTTTCGAGGTGCTGTCAGTCCTGACTTCATATTCATGGATGATTAATGCGCCATGTTACCCAGCGGTGCTGATTGATGACTTCCTTGAAACGGAAAACATCCAGCGCCTGCGAACTCCCCTCATTTAAATTCTTTTGAGCATGCAATTTGTCTCCCGAGCATGTATGGATTTGCTCGGGAGACAAATTGCAGCCCTTTCGCGCCCACCAAGCTCCGTTACAGAATTGAAGAGAAGCTTGGAACCGTTTGAGCCCACAACTCATTCATCATCTCATAGCAAGTATGGTAAATCTCTGTGCAGCGTCCTCTGCCGTCAGAGGTGACCACACGCCTTATTAAACTGCAGCATCAGTACTTTATTTAATGTTTTCTTTTATTTTTTTCCTTAAAGTCTGAATACTTGCTATGCTCAGTTTTCTTTCAAACTGCTACTTGAGATAATAAAATTAATTATTATCATATTTTTGATTTGCTTCCTTATTTTATAACCATTTTACACTCGCATATCACGTTTCCCACCATTCTGATTTACAGTTCCTTCTTTATTCACATAATTATCAATTATGCTTAACTTTTGGACACCAATGTATTATGAAATACCCAGCAATGCGAGCGAGTTAAGTCTAGTAGAAAAATAAAATTGCAAATATCTCTAAATCAAGAAAAATATAAAAGGCTGTATCAAAATATTTGGTTTTTTGTTTGATTTAACTTTTTTTTTTATTAAAAATATTTTTTTTGTGCAATATGAGTTCATTTAAAAAAGAAATCCAAAAAAAAAAAATTATCAAAAAATAATTAAAATTTATATATTTTAAAGCTAATTTATATTAAATTAATTTTGTCCTTGACTAACGAATACAAATTATGATCGTCAAATGTGTCGATGAGAGGATCATATGCCTGTTTGCGTTCGAGTTAGTATCATTAAAATTTCCATCAAAATTTTTTCAAAGATGTGAACAAATTATACAAATCTGAATGTAAAATATTTTGCTTAGTAGTTAAACATGAGACGAAAGAAGTTATTTCCAGCATACCTTATGTAATTGAGTGTAGAATGATACGCTAGTTTTTACTTTAGTTGGGGTTACAAATGCATCATCTTTTTCTCCAAATTATTATCAATAGCATATGATAAGATCTTGCTATCTCTAAATAATTACAAAATCGTTAGATTTTGAAGTACTGATTTGCAGTTAAATTGCACCGTAAATAAATATGCTTTGCTATGTATTAAATGACTGAAAATAACTCTTTTATTAATCCATCCAAAATTCTCTCTCTCATGCACGTGCGCTCACACAATATGCATATATAGTATATCATCAAGGAAACAATCTTCAAACATCATATTGTATATAATATTGCATTCAACCGCAAAGTAATGAATATAAGTTCCAGTTAAGGTTAAATATCATTTCTTTGTTTTTCGTAAATTCCCTACAGGGTTCCAATAAGGTTTCCCCATGCTGAGACAATATTGCTTTTATACTTCGATTCAGAATTTAATAACATGAGAAATATTGCATTAAACGGCTTCCCTTACAGAGAAGCGAGTCCTTATTCCCGTACCTTGTTAACATTACGGTTTTATTTTATATGCATTATTTGGTAAACATTGGTGTTATTCGAAGTAAATAAATTTCATTCCACTTTTTTCGCTTCAAAGGAAGGATATATGCATTATAGGAAAATTAATGGAAGATATGGTTCGTTTTAGCTACGTAACGTATGTGTTTGTAACGTTAAAAAGCAATTTGAATTACATGCTTGAACGTTATGGAATTACATGCTACGTTATCCTCTATTTGTTATTATAGCAAAACAATATCTGAATCGATGCATGAAATTAAAAAAACTATTTTGTATTTTTATTAACATAATGGCAGTACCACTCACCGGCTATAACAATCGATACGATCAATTAGAAAATGTAGCTGATACTTCGATTTAAACAGAAACTTCTTTCAATATTATGAATTTTAATCAAAATTACAATTACCGTAAAATCTGGCGTATAACCAGTGTACAACGCGCCCCTATACTTTAAAGCTGCATTTTTTGATTTTTAGGTATGTTCGCCGCATAACGTGCACCCCCTTTTTAACGAAGAAATCTGAAATATTACTATACAATGTTCTTATGTTTTTAAGTCCTTTATTCGAGGTATTGTTCCAGACTTTTGAAATAATAGTATATTTCTAAAATTAGAACTCTTTTAGTTCATAAAGTATGTCATTTCTGTTAAATAAACAGTACTTCGGTATGTGTAGAAGAAAAGTTTTTTTATGCTTATCTCCTTTGTTATTTTTAAAGCTATCGTTCTTATACCCGGCGTAGAACTCGCACCCTTATATTTCGATCTCATATTTTGTGTTCAAAGTGCGCGTTTTACGTAGGATTTTACTGTAATTTTATTGATATTATTTTTAAGTTGCTCAACCATTTTTCATTTTAATAATAATGAAACAACAAATAGAAATTCCAATTCATTATTGATTGAAATTCTCAGATCAAAATGTAAATGAATACTTTTTTTCCCCATAAAGCTTTTTTAAAATACTACTATAACGAAATATTATTAAAATTATACTGGTAAAATATATTCTTTACTTCGAAAAAGTTGATTTAAATACTTAAGTTTATTTGTGGATTAAAACAGAATGAAAAATACACTGCTCAAAACAATTAAAGTATATTGGGTTGGCAGTTGAATCTTACTTTTGGAAAAATATTTAGATGATTGATACATGATCGAGAGAGTCTTGGTAGGATATATAAGAAAACAGTCACACATGTTTTGCAGATAAAATGTATTTTATTGAGCCTTTCATTTGTTGAGACATCGCAATTACCGAAGCAACGTACTTAATGAATCTTGATCATTCTTTTCTGATTTGTCTTTCAATAAGTTGAAGGCTAAATTTCATTCGCTGCTACTAAAGCGTCATATTTTGACGTCAAAATCAAAAATTTTCCTATTCTGAACATTGAAGATGAGAAAGATTAGCATTTGCAATATTTCATTATTTAAAAAAAAAATGTTTAAACTGTTTTTTTCTTATGAAAGATTTACAATATCCTAAAATTGTTTTTTGCAGTTTATATAGAATAAATACATTTTGGTTTCATTGTATTGCAGTCTATTATAAAAAAAATATTTAACTCGCTCAACTCCGTTGGGTCAACCAAATTCCTGAAGTGCCTGACTATGTAAATTATTCAAGCTTGAGAAGATAATGCGTGATATTCTGCAATTCCACTTTTTTCAAGCATTTAAAATAAAAGGAATTGAAGGGAGTGAGTCATCTTGTACTTTATAGCATTATTATACCAATGAGGTTAAAACATCCACAGGTAAATTAAGAAAAATAAATTCTGATTTCGTTTTTCTTCTTTTTTTGTATTACTGGGAAACACATCATTACCTTTTGTCAATCTCATCTGAATTATCCGTACTAAAAATGCTCTTCCGATATAGCGAGTTCTTAAAGTGAAAAAATAAGGAGAATTTTTTTTTTTAGAAACTGCAAAAGTTTCTTTATTTTTTGATTTTCCCTCGTATATATATACACTAGCTGCATGGTCCGGCGTTGCACGGGCTTTTACCGAGGGTATAACTTAATCCCCATGTTAATTTCCCTTTTCTGTCTGACTCCAGCACTTTTGTGTGGGTGTGACGCGTACGATGTGAGTGCATGGCCGTGATGCGTTCATGCTTTTGTTTTTTCCCTTCTTTCACACATCAGCACTTCCAATATTATTTTTCGAAATTACTTTGACTTCTTTGTTTCTTTCCTCTCCGCTTATCCTGGCGTTGCACGGGCTTTTACCGAGTGAATAACTTAGTCCCCATTGGAATTTCCTGTTTCCGTCAAGACTATAGCACTGATGTGTGTGTGTGTGTGTGTATGCGCGCGATGTTAGTGATGTCATTAAAACTCCCTTTTTCGAAATTTGTTCTTGCGTTGGTGTGGTGTGGAAAAAAAGAGATATGGGTGAAAACTCAGATGTCGTCCTCGTCACTTGACCATGGTTGAAAATTTCGAGGTCCGTCACCAAAAACCCTGGAGTAGGTGAACAGAGCGACTTTAAAAATCCCTCACTCATTTTTTAATTCTTTCGTTGCAATTTTTTCTCCCCCGGAAACGAAAATGTAGCTCTTTTAAAAATAATTGTTTGTTGAAAATGCTTATAATATATTTTTATGCATTTATGCTTATAATATATTTATATTACCCGCATCTGTGTTGGTCTCAGTACAACATTCAAATTTGCTTCTTCAATGACAAACTGCTCTCAAATTTTCCAATTTAACAAATAGTAGTACATCACATTTAATAATCAAATCAAATTAGTAGGTACAAATGGCTCTAGATTTTTTAACAATTTACTAAATTTGGCATGCCAGTAATAATAATTGATTAAAAGTAAATTTAAATAAACATAAATAAAAATTAAGATTAAATTTCAGTAATAAAAAGTAAACATTAAAATTAAATTGCTAATTAATCAAACCATGAAGCACAAACTTCGCTCTAAAAGTTCTTTTAAAATCAAATCTAACAGTTAAACTTGCAGTATACTGTTATATATAGTGAATTGCGTATGAATAAATAAAAAAAAAAGTAGAGGCTTAGCTACTGTTTAAAAGGCCAATATTGATAATTTTATTTCTCAAAGTGGGCGTGGCACGCCAGCTGTTGATTTTCTAAAAGTCATTTTGACATACTTCTAATTCATAATATGGCAAATATGATATATTCCTGGAAAGGTCACGAATTGGAGATTTCAGAAATAGCAAAAGTTCAAAATCGATAACCTGAAGATTTTTAGCCTATTGACTGTCTTATTCATTTTTATACCAATCATTCGAAGGAATATAAATCAAGGAAAATTTGAATGATCTATAACTTCCAAATATTTCTCTTTCATTTAACTTATTCAAACTTTAAATGTTTCTATCAAACTAATGTGGAATTTGATATATGCTTGGTTAACTTAATTCTCTAGAGTACAACTTCATTGATGGTTTTACGAGATGAAGTATTATTTTAAGATAATGGAGATAAATTACGTTTTCTTACCAGCAAAAGAACATTTAAATGAAAAGTACTTACCAAAACTGAGCTGTTTGCACAGGAAATAATGATTATCGAGTTTGTCATTATCACATCCAAACTAACGCAGATTGTTTTAATGGTAGTCCAATGGATAACTTTGTACCGAGTAATACCTTAGACGACACACCTTAGAATAAAGATATGTCCCCTTTCAGTAACTAAGATATCTACTTAACGAAGCTATTGTCACCACTTTCGAACTTTATATAGCTAGTTAAAAGTTGTGACAGAAAATGCACGTTTTCAAGCATTACTAATTAGTATTTCGGAAGATTATCTTTCTCACATAGAGAAATTTATCAGAAACCTGAAAACATTTTCTATAATCCATAAAACAAACTTGTTTCCTTCCACGTAAAGCGATGTTTAGATTAGGGAAATTACCCGTCTGAGGATTTATTCAATGTGTCACGTAATCTTTAGTACTATATTTTGGATAAGTTGACATGATATTTGATAAGGCTTTATTGAGAAAGCGATTGTAATATTAGAATCAGTATCCTTTAACGTAGAGGATTCACAGCATTGTTAATGAATTCCCAGTATTGTTTATTCAGTTAAAGTTGATCTCTAGAAATTGAATTTAATATTAAAGCACATAGATCATTTAGATTTTTTTCTCTTGTTTCGTGAATAAATGTTTTTTATTTTATTGTAATCTTACAAACTAATAATATTATTATTCTGGGTGAGAGTATGTTTTACACCTTTGGTAGAGTTGCCAGTGATAAGTTTGTAGAATTAAAACAATTATGAGATAAGGGTTTTCTTTTTTTTAAAAAAAATGGTATATTATTTATCCAAAATCAAACACTCTTCACTTTAGGAATAAATATAGAAAAATATATAGTGTAAAAGATACTTCTCTAACACAAAAATAACCCTAACAAAGCCAAAAAATAAACCTAACACGTGCACGTTTATTATTTTCCTGTTCTTATCTCCACAAACCATCACTATTCTGCGTATTCAAAAGCATTTCGTATGAGCATTCAAAGAATTGCCAAATGCAAATAACTAAACATATACATATAGCGTACATGTTATTTGAATCTACCTGAAATCATGGTATGCAATTGGAAAGGTACCAAAAATAAATTTAATGCTAAATTTTAAACAAAATGCCTAACAAATATGATTATTACTATTATCATTATTTACTTTATATTTACAGAAAAATATTTTTGCTCTTATATATATTCTAAAAAAGCACTGGTTAGTTCTAATAAAAGAGAATTCATTTGAATGAAATGCATTCTTTTCCTCTGTTGTTTTTGTGATAATAAGGAATATCCTAAAGGTTAAAATAAAGAGGGGATATTCTAAAATATTTATTGTTAATAGTTTTTATTTTCGCAACTCATTCTGATCTTTCAAGCACCACAGCAGTACAAACCATAAAAGAAAAATCATCGATTTCTTTAGTCACATAAAATGGATTACTTTTAGATGTCTCATGTGGCAGTTAGACTATAAGTGATAACATTCCTTTTTTGATATCACTGATTTTTTTCATTAATATTCGATTTTTGTATTGAAATTTGTCTATCTATCCTTTTAATATCTTTCAGATTCCATTTTCGTAGATATATATATATAATTTCAGATTTCTTAAAAATAACACCTGTAGATAGTTAATAATATTTCCATTTCACCAAAACTCGAATTTAATATATATTTTTTATGTGTTATCAGCACTGTGTAAATAAACATACATTCTACACTGGTTTAATACCATTTGACTTAAACTTTACTAACACGAATGAAAACGGCAGCGAATTTTAGAATGATTAACATTTTCGTTATATATTTCTTTTAATCGAGAACATTTATAAACCCCGTACACCATACAATGTATCACAAAGAAGGAAAGAATACCCAACACAAACACCCATTACTTCTCCGGGATTCGAACCCAGTCCCTACGGCACCGCAGTCAGTTTTACTAACCACTATACCGGATGGGTGGCCGTTATCGTTCGTTTTATTTATCTCACAAAAATTCTCGAATAATAGAATGATCTTTGGTTGAAAGTAGGGTTTTTTCTTTCTTCTTCCTACTGTTTTTACCCTATTGTGATTGGAAAAACACTTTTTAAATTCGAGGATTTGTAATTATCATATTATGTGTCTTCTGAAGAAATGTAGCTGTCATTATTGTGATCCATCTTTATGATGCTGTATAGTATTCATAACGATGCAGAGAATGAGAAAGTGAATGTAGGAGTTTTTGGTGCAAAAGCTACTTCTCTATAAGCGAATGATACAGATAAACTTATGCCAGTTAGAAATACAATTAAAAAAGGTGCTATGGATAAATTTCGAGGACTTAAACAAAAGATGGTCAATTCAAATTTTATATTTTCACTTAACGACAGAAAAATAAAAATGCTTCGCAAATGTCCTTATCAGGTTAACACTGGCAATGTTCTAAAAAATTATCTTTCTCTGTCATAAATCCACAGCGAAAGTAAAAACATTATCTTCAGCTTAAATCAATGGAATACAAGTAACAAAGTTAAGAGCCTTAAAAAAATAGACAATATAAATTCTAAGCATATTCATGTAAAATAATTATACTAATGAGACTTGCGTATAATATTCCAATTTTACGTGCAAGAAATACAAAAAAATAACCAATCTCATGTTCAAACTGCAATAATTGTATTACTAATGTGTATGCTATATAATTCATGTAAAATAATTATAATACTGTAACTATTGCATGAAAAGAAATATCTTTGTTTCTTTTTTTTCAATTTTTCTTTTTCTGTTTTCCAATTCGTAAGATCAAACAAATTAGTTTTAGTTTATATTTTATAGCAGTCGATTGAATAAATTTTAAATTACTTAATTATTTAACTTCATGCTTTTTTTACTGACAATACTAAACCTTTCCCTAATAATATGAGTAAAAATTGATACTCAGACTTTGAAAGATACCAGAAGTATTATTGTGGTATTACAAATCATTCCTGTACTAAAAAGAAAAATATCCATAACTGGTGTTTTTATTGATATTACGGAACTACAACACATATAATGTTATAAATTGTCTTCTAAATAAATCATGAAATTGATTAAAGAAAACTGAGAACTGTCGGGTCAGTTTTGAAAAATTAAGTATGAAACTTCCCAGACGAAAAATATTGGCTAATTTTTCGTCTGATTTACTATGCCATCGGGAAATCATCAATATTGTAAAAACGAATTAGTCAATAATTATGAAAGAAACTAATTTAAGCAGAAAAAATAAGTTATCAAAGAAACAGCTTTTTTATGCACTTTGATCAATAGAGCAATTTTCGCCTGAATGTGGTACTCATCAAATAAAAAGTAACTAATTGAAGATATAATTATCTCCTAGCATCATATAATAAAAAAGAAAGAGCTTAAAACTATTTTCAGCTCAATGAAACATCAAAGAAAAGCTGTAATAAAAAATAAAGGCAACCCCACTAATCACTGGTAATTAACTGCTATCATCAGTATCTAATGCATGTCGATAGTTATTGCAGAATAATATTTTATGCGTTGTAAATATTTGAATTTGGTTATTTGTATTGAATTTAGCATTAAATTTGCTTTAAAATCACACAAAAGACTTTGCATTTTGTGTTACGCAACATTTTCTATAAGCAAACAAATTTGAAAAACACAACTGTTTAAAAAAGTGTCCCTTATTTTGGCCACCACTGTATATGTATATATATATAATGATTATTAATTATTCTCTCTTTAGTAGAGAGTTTAGACTACATATGTATATATATATATTCATAGTTAATTATTTTCTACTGTAGGACAGAAATCTTTACAACATTAAAGATAAATGTAAAATACAAAAACAGATATGGGAATTTAAACTAGAATTTAAAAAATATGGATGCTGCAATATAATTTTGTTGGTTTAGAACAGATTGATGACTTAATTTTTGACTGAATAATGACTGAAAATAATTTAAGGAAAGATGGATTTAAAAAGTTTTCCGTCAAGTCGAAGTTCCCCCTTTCTGTTTAAAATACTGAACGAAGTCCTATTGAAAGTATAGGATAGAATTTTTAAATCCATTACAAGAAAAAGGTAACTTACTTAAAATTGCATTTTAAAATGTATACCCCGAACTGAATCTGTAAACAATAAACAAGTTATTGGCAGATTCTGGACCCAAGTACTAATTCAAAGAACAGAAAAGTATAAAACCTTTAGCACTAAAATAGTTTTATTGTAGGTGTATACATATACATATTAAAACAATCGTAAAATTTTCAGCTGTAAAATACTGTCCAGAGGAGATAAACGTGAAGAGATAAACTGTCGAGTTTATCCTAAAATTTTCAGTCGGAGGGTACATAAGCCACGTCGTATGAAAATAATCTTCCCTCAAGTACTCGCCAAATATACTTTCTTTGTGAATTCTCATTATCTTTATAACACCCCTTTTATAACAACTGTTGCAATGAACAATTTTATTTTTTGGCCTGAAATGTCCTCTATAACACGCAGCCATGGCAGAACCACTTTTAAAGATGTGTCTTTGGTGGTCTTATCTCTCTATTCTACAATTTGTAACAGTAACACGATATAATGCATTTTTAATAAAAAAATTTTTTATAAAGGTTTGTTTTAAAATATTCTATTTATAAACGCTAATAAAACTTCGCATCTTTCACCGAAAATCTTTGGTTTTGTAGATATAATATAAATCTTGCTACAATCCGTGTACTAAATAATATTTTATAATAATGATTAGCTTAGATAGATATAATAATTGTGAAGTTACAATTAAAAATAATACATAAATATAAACATTAAAAATATTAAATTCAATGCAGAAACAGTAGCTACTAGAAACAGTAACATTTAAAAATATTTGTAATGTTAAATAGTCAAAAGTTTATTTGTAGAAATTATAATGATAAGCATTATGTTTTTATTATGAGCCTACACAGTATTTTATTAAATTAAAATGTTTCCCTTAGTATGAAATTTTCAAATTTGTTGCATGGCTCTCGATGAAGTTCTTAAGCATTTGTTCTCTCTTGCATTTTGTTTTCTTCCAACTCTTACATGTTCATCATCGCCCTCTGAGACAAATCATGACACTTCCTAGTACAGAATCTAGTACCAATTTTTAGACAATCTTACGGACATATTCATAATATCACTTTGTCGTAGTCTCCCACTTCCCCTATGCATATTATCTATGTTAGGATATGTAGGATTCATAATTAATGACTACTCAAATAATAAATCATTTATTTATTATTTCTTTAAGATAGAAATTCACAATTAATAATCAACTTTAAGAACAATAAATTATCATGGAGCGTTATCAGAATTCAATTATGGACGACGGAATACTAACTGATATCACGAGGGGAATAACACGTACAATCAAACTACACATTTAAATCTAAACTACAAATATTACAGACCTGAAATCTTCTTCAGAAGGAACTTGGAAACTAGTAGAATTTATGAAGTGGCTATAATCTAGGATATCTTCAATAACTTCTGAACCGCCTTAATGAATCTTTTTCAATAATCTTCTTTCCTCTATCAAATTTCACTTCATTAAACTAAACGCTTAGAAACACCTTCTTAGGCAACCACGTAGTTTACTTTTCAATCCCAAACACGGAGTTCTACTCTATCAAACCGCTTAGTCATCCTCATCTCTTCATTTCATTTCTCCCTTTTATATCTCTTTCGAACTCGCTACACCCGAAACTATCTTATTTACATAAGTCACACTTTAAGCTCTCAGTGGGGATTGGTCAAAATAAATACAATTTAAAGTTTATAAGAGAAGGTTAGTGAAACGCGTAAGCACCCGTCACAACCCCCCTCCGAGAAAAAAAGCGTGACTTATTGAAGGTCTAAACGACCTGCAAGAATTCGCTTAATTTACCTAACATCTGAAAAACACTAAACCTGCATACATATTTTAACTACTCTAGAATGCCAAAAAATACTGAACTTGTAAAAAGTTAACTCACGAACTTTATAATGCCTGAAAATACTAAACTTGTAGAAAGTTTTAACTCACGAACTTTAGAATGCCTGAAAACACTGAATTTGCAGAAAATTTTAACTCTCTAAGTTAGAAACTTTAATTAAACTAACACACAGAAATAATTACTCAAAAGGGGTACTCCACTTCAATTTATTGTTCTTGCACAAGATTAGGTTTCCTACAGTGCATCCCATTCGGGCGAAGATCAGGGGAAAACCTTTCAAGGAAAAAACCCTGATCATGCACTTTACTTAAGTGCTAATAAATATAAAAAATTTTACAACAGTATCTTCATACGACATCAAACTTTCATCACATCACTATGTTCAGGGACTGCTGCCCTGAAAGGAAACCTTGTCAATTTTTTCTAAAACATGACATTAAATGCACAGAACTTTTATACAACTTCCTTATTGACATAAAATATGGCATACATTATATTATATATATATAGTTTAGTAACAAAATAACCCTTATCTGGTTTCATTTTCAAAAATTCCCAATCAATCGCGCTGCGCTGTTAATGTTTTTTGTTAGTATTCCTAATTACGCCGCGCCCAGAAACCAGACATTACTTATACATCTTAATAATTACACACAAAATATATACATTTTACATAGAATATATTACAACAAACAATACAAGTAATCTCACATATAAAGCCACGTCTTTAATGTGTAGCAAAACAATTGCAATTCAACAAATGTTTTTCCACAATTTGGAAAAAAATTAAATACAAAAGTCTTTTCAACCGATATGAAAATGCACACAACTCAGTGACACTTTTGTACGTTAACTTTACAAAAAAAATTAGACTAGCCCACATGGAAAATACTCCGAACTGTCTGTCAGAGGAAAAATAAACAAATTAGAATTATACAACCTGACTAGTCTTTAGATCCAATCTGCATAGGCTTTGTCTCCCACCATGGCTTCTGTGCTGGATGACCTTGTCTTAGAGTTGTCCACTCTGCGCTCCAACCTTCTGGGTCTCCTCTTCCATCGAGTCCGTTGAAGTTGATATGCTCCTGCTGAGGCGTTGTTTTCTTCTGTGAGAACTGGAACTTGGCTGTTGTCCACTCAACGTCGGCTCCGAAGATTGTATGGACAGCTCCTTTCCTGATAAGGTCTGTTGTACTTGAATCTGTGGGATGGTCCTGGAACTGCTCTTTCAGAACTATTTCCTTCCACCTTTCTATAACGCTTCCTGGAGGGACGAGAGGACATTGACGAGGAAATCTTTCTTTTCTCGCGATCTACTTGGGCCTCTGGTCTCTTCTTTCGTACATTGTCATTCCAGGATTCAGGCCTTCCTCTTTTCTCTCTCTCAGTGTATAAAGGTCTCTTTTTCCTGAAATTATACGCGCCATCCCCCGAAGAAACAGTAGATTCCGTCCGTCCACGTTTTTTTCTCACCTCCACTCCATCGCGTCTATTCGCAACTATATCTCTACTACCATTTATATTTCCTGATTTCGATCCTTTACGACCACCCCTATCATTCTCCGATTGCACCAATGACGACTGCGCATCATCTGACCTGATTGATGTCACTGCACCATGATCACTACTAGTGTTACTTTCCGACTCGGCAACACTGTCTTCTCTTTGATGGTAAATTCTCACCTGATCCACATTAACCGTTATTCTTTTACCAAATTTTAATATTACTAAATTATTATTATTTTTTACACTCAGAACTTTATATGGGCCTTCAAACTTTGGCATAAATTTACCTACTATTTTTTTACATTTTGAACTTAACGGGTGAGTTTGAACTAATACTAGATCACCAACTTTCACATTATTTTCACGCCTCTTTTTATTATAATATTTCGCCCACTTCTCTTGCTGGCGCTTTGTATGAACTTTAGCCTCCTCAAACAACCTTTCTATGTTCCCACAAACTAAATCTGATCCATCAGTTACCATAACTAATTTCTGAAAAGGAGTGATTAAATTTCGACCTAAAAATAATTCCGCCGGTGTTTTACCCGTTGTCTCATGTACTGCTGTCCTAATTGCATAACCGAACTCTTGCAGAAATTGATCCCAGTTAGTGTGATTATCCGCGACAAAACTCGAAATCATTTTTAAAAGAGTGCGATTAACTCTTTCTGTTTGATTAGCTTGTGGACGATATACCACAGTTTTAACGTGTTTTATGTGCAATCTGCGACACACTTGTTCAAAAACTTCGGATATCATTTGGGGACCGTTGTCGGTGACTAATTTTACAGGAGCTCCATAACGCGCAATATAATTCTCAAAAAATGCATTGGCAATTGCTTTAGCCGAAGCTTTCCTTAAGGGAACTATTTCAACCCATTTAGAAAAATTATCGGTAATTACTAAAATAAATCTATAGCGTTCTAGACTAGTTGCAGGGTATGGGCCTAACAAATCTAAAGACACGATTTCATTCGGAAAATTCGTTATTATGGGAATTAATTGACCAGCTGGTAATCCGTTTTTATAATTAATTTTTTGACATTGGTCGCAGGTTGCTACATATTTATAAATGTATTTCCTCATGTACGGAAAATAACACGCGTCCTTTAATTTTAAGTAGGTTTTCTTTTTGCCTAAATGACCTGCCATAGGCGAGTCATGAAATTCTCGCATAACATCTTTACGTAATGTTTTGGGTATAAATACCCTTAATTCACCTAGTGTGGTTGTATATTTTGCATAATATAGCAAACCGTCAACGATTTTAAAGTCATTGGACCAATTTCTGCAGATCGATTCATTAACAGAACTATCGTCCGGATTTTCCAAAAACTTCATTATATGCCCTAGCTCCGGGTCATTTCTCTGTTCCTCTCTTAACTGTTCTCTAGAAGATAATACTAACGATCTAATCACCGCACAAGACACTTTTGGTTCCTCATTACTTTCTAACGGGTTTCTAGACAACATATCAGCCACTAAATTTTGCGTACCTGGGCGATGTTCCCATTCTACATTAAATTTCGCCAACTGTAGTTTTTGCCCTGCCTTTAGCTTAGTCCTTAATAAATCTATCCGTACCGGTTCGTCCGAAATTGCCAATTTCTCAATTTGCGAATCCGGAATGACCAACGATTTTTTAACAAAATCAAAAGTAATCCCTGCATGTGACATAAAATCCACACCTATGATGCATGGATCTTGCATCTCAGCAATCACATGAAATTTCCATAATTTCGAAAATTCTCTTATTTTAATTTTCAACTCAACTGTGCCTAAATTTTTGCACTGTGACCCTTGAGCTGTAACTACTTCAGCTAACGATTTTTTTAAAGGACAGAAAGAAAAATATGACCGGTACGTTTTTTCTGAAATAAATGACTTTTCCGCACCTGTATCCCAGAGCGCTTTTAAAAAAGTATCATTCAACAAAATCGGCACATACGGAAGTTCAACTGGTGATAATCTCAATGAATTAAGTCTAATTCTATTAGGAGGATTTGACTCAATACGATCTCTTTGAAGTTTAAATTGGCATTTCTTTGCCTTTCGCTGTTGCAATCAACACGCCTCCAATTCTGTTTTGCTGAATCATCATTAGGACCCTTCCTAACCACCATCCTACGGTTCTGATACCGGTCTGTTCTCTGATTTGGCTGATTGTATCGATTTCCACCCTCGAATCCTTGATTTTGATAATTACGACGAGGAAAATTATTCGCACCCCTGCCTAGTCCTCTTTGATCATTTTGACTATTTCCGACCCCAGTATCTCTCCAATTTCTATTATTCCTTCTTTCCTCAGGATTCCTACTCACATCCCAACTTCGTCTAGCAAAATTATTACTCGAACCCTGGTTTTCCCTGCAGTTATGACGTTCCTCATACCGGTCTACCAACTCTATCAATTGAGTTTTCGTTGTGGGGTTTCGAACTTCTAAATAATCCATTATTTGGGGTTCTAGTCGCATTACTATGTGATCGATCAATTTTATCTCATCATAATTTAATTCCAAGGTTTTATGTATTTTTAACAGCTGAAAAATAAAGTCTGACGGGGCTTGACCTCTCCGTTGTTTTGACGAAAAAAACTGAGCTTCTAGCTCTGATTTATTCCGTATTACCGGAAAACTATCTGATAATTTCTTTTTAAGTGTTGCAAATGCAGTCGCTTCTTCATTTACACACTCGAAGCCGATGACCTGAAACCAGTCTAACGCTCTCCCAACTAAATGACCTTTTAAATATGCACCCGATAGATTCACTGGTATTTCATAGTAAGCTATATTATCATCGATATTATTGAGAAACTCAAACACATTTTCTTTACCCGAAAAAAATAACTCCGGCAAAACTCTAAATCCTGCACCTGCTCTTAATTCCGGTATTTCATTTGGGCGCCAGTGTCGTAGTCTCCCACTTCCCCTTTGCATATTATCTATGTTAGGATATGTAGGATTCATAATTAATGACTACTCAAATAATAAATCACTTATTTATTATTTCTTTAAGATAGAAATTCACAATTAATAATCAACTTTAAGAACAATAAATTATCATGGAGCGTTATCAGAATTCAATTATGGACGACGGAATACTAACTGATATCACGAGGGGAATAACACGTACAATCAAACTACACATTTAAATCTAAACTACAAATATTACAGACCTGAAATCTTCTTCAGAAGGAACTGGAAACTAGTAGAATTTATGAAGTGGCTATAATCTAGGATATCTTCAATAACTTCTGAACCGCCTTAATGAATCTTTTTCAATAATCTTCTTTCCTCTATCAAATTTCACTTCATTAAACTAAACGCTTAAAACACCTTCTTAGGCAACCACGTAGTTTACTTTTCAATCCCAAACACGGAGTTCTACTCTATCAAACCGCTTAGTCATCCTCATCTCTTCATTTCATTTCTCCCTTTTATATCTCTTTCGAACTCGCTAAACCCGAAACTATCTTATTTACATAAGTCACACTTTAAGCTCTCAGTGGGGATTGGTCAAAATAAATACAATTTAAAGTTTATAAGAGAAGGTTAGTGAAACGCGTAAGCACCCGTCACAACCCCCCTCCGAGAAAAAAAGCGTGAAGGTCTAAACGACCTGCAAGAATTCGCTTAATTTACCTAACATCTGAAAAACACTAAACCTGCATAAATATTTTAACTACTCTAGAATGCCTAAAAATATTGAACTTGTAAAAAGTTAACTCACGAACTTTATAATGCCTGAAAATACTAAACTTGTAGAAAGTTTTAACTCACGAACTTTAGAATGCCTGAAACACTGAATTTGCAGAAAATTTTAACTCTCTAAGTTAGAAACTTTAATTAAACTAACACACAGAAATGATTACTCAAAAGGGGTACTCCACTTCAATTTATTGTTCTTGCACAAGATTAGGTTTCCTACAGTGCATCCCATTCGGGCGAAGATCAGGGGAAAACCTTTCAAGGAAAAAAACCCTGATCATGCACTTTACTTAAGTGCTAATAAATATAAAAAAATTTACAACAGTATCTTCATACGACATCAAACTTTCATCACATCACTATGTTCAGGGACTGCTGCCCTGAAAGGAAACCTTGTCAATTTTTCTAAAACATGACATTAAATGCACAGAACTTTTATACAACTTCCTTATTGACATAAAATATGGCATACATTATATTATATATATATAGTTTAGTAACAAAATAACCCTTATCTGGTTTCATTTTCAAAAATTCCCAATCAATCGCGCTGCGCTGTTAATGTTTTTGTTAGTATTCCTAATTACGCCGCGCCCAGAAACCAGACATTACTTATACATCTTAATAATTACACACAAAATATATACATTTTACATAGAATATATTACAACAAACAATACAAGTAATCTCACATATAAAGCCACGTCTTTAATGTGTAGCAAAACAATTGCAATTCAACAAATGTTTTTCCACAATTTGGAAAAAAATTAAATACAAAAGTCTTTTCAACCGATATGAAAATGCACACAACTCAGTGACACTTTTGTACGTTAACTTTACAAAAAAAATTAGACTAGCCCACATGGAAAATACTCCGAACTGTCTGTCAGAGGAAAAATAAACAAATTAGAATTATACAACCTGACTAGTCTTTAGATCCAATCTGCATAGGCTTTGTCTCCCACCATGGCTTCTGTGCTGGATGACCTTGTCTTAGAGTTGTCCACTCTGCGCTCCAACCTTCTGGGTCTCCTCTTCCATCGAGTCCGTTGAAGTTGATATGCTCCTGCTGAGGCGTTGTTTTCTTCTGTGAGAACTGGAACTTGGCTGTTGTCCACTCGACGTCGGCTCCGAAGATTGTATGGACAGCTCCTTTCCTGATGAGGTCTGTTGTACTTGAATCTGTGGGATGGTCCTGGAACTGCTCTTTCAGAACTATTTTCTTCCACCTTTCTATAACGCTTCCTGGAGGGACGAGAGGACATTGACGAGGAAATCTTTCTTTTCTCGCGATCTACTTGGGCCTCTGGTCTCTTCTTTCGTACATTGTCATTCCAGGATTCAGGCCTTCCTCTTTTCTCTCTCTCAGTGTATAAAGGTCTCTTTTTCCTGAAATTATACGCGCCATCCCCCGAAGAAACAGTAGATTCCGTCCGTCCACGTTTTTTTCTCACCTCCACTCCATCGCGTCTATTCGCAACTATATCTCTTATACCATTTATATTTCCTGTTTTCGATCCTTTACGACCACCCCTATCATTCTCCGATTGCACCAATGACGACTGCGCATCATCTGACCTGATTGATGTCACTGCCCCATGATCACTACTAGTGTTACTTTCCGACTCGGCAACACTGACTTCTCTTTGATGGTAAATTCTCACCTGGTCCACATTAACCGTTATCCTTTTACCAAATTTTAATATTACTAAATTATTATTATTTTTTACACTCAGAACTTTATATGGGCCTTCAAACTTTGGCATAAATTTACCTACTATTTTTTTACATTTTGAACTTAACGGGTGAGTTTGAACTAATACTAGATCACCAACTTTCACATTATTTTCACGCCTCTTTTTATTATAATATTTCGCCCACTTCTCTTGCTGGCGCTTTGTATGAACTTTAGCCTCCTCAAACAACCTTTCTATGTTCCCACAAACTAAATCTGATCCATCAGTTACCATAACTAATTTCTGAAAAGGAGTGATTAAATTTCGACCTAAAAATAATTCCGCCGGTGTTTTACCCGTTGTCTCATGTACTGCTGTCCTAATTGCATAACCGAACTCTTGCAGAAATTGATCCCAGTTAGTGTAATTATCCGCGACAAAACTCGAAATCATTTTTAAAAGAGTGCGATTAATTCTTTCTGTTTGATTAGCTTGTGGACGATATACCACAGTTTTAACGTGTTTTATGTGCAATCTGCGACACACTTGTTCAAAAACTTCGGATATCATTTGGGGACCGTTGTCGGTGACTAATTTTACAGGAGCTCCATAACGCGCAATATAATTCTCAAAAAATGCATTGGCAATTGCTTTAGCCGAAGCTTTCCTTAAGGGAACTATTTCAACCCATTTAGAAAAATTATCGGTAATTACTAAAATAAATCTATAGCGTTCTAGACTAGTTGCAGGGTATGGGCCTAACAAATCTAAAGACACGATTTCATTCGGAAAATTCGTTATTATGGGAATTAACTGACCAGCTGGTAATCCGTTTTTATAATTAATTTTTTGACATTGGTCGCAGGTTGCTACATATTTATAAATGTATTTCCTCATGTACGGAAAATAACACGCGTCCTTTAATTTTAAGTAGGTTTTCTTTTTGCCTAAATGACCTGCCATAGGCGAGTCATGAAATTCTCGCATAACATCTTTACGTAATGTTTTGGGTATAAATACCCTTAATTCACCTAGTGTGGTTGTATATTTTGCATAATATAGCAAACCGTCAACGATTTTAAAGTCATTGGACCAATTTCTGCAGATCGATTCATTAACAGAACTATCGTCCGGATTTTCCAAAAAACTTCATTATATGCCCTAGCTCCGGGTCATTTCTCTGTTCCTCTCTTAACTGTTCTCTAGAAGATAATACTTACGATCTAATCACCGCACAAGACACTTTTGGTTCCTCATTACTTTCTAACGGGTTTCTAGACAACATATCAGCCACTAAATTTTGCGTACCTGGGCGATGTTCCCATTCTACATTAAAATTT